>JAOTRR010000028.1:2107303-2117471 GCA_028570945.1 Gogo arcuatus | reverse complement strand
TATATATATAGTATGTGTATATATATATATATAGTATGTGTATATATATAGTATGTGTATATATGTATATACATAAAGGCAAAATATTTCCTTGAGGTCACTGAGATTAAGGTCAGGCTTAAGTTTAGGTTTAAGCCTAGCATTAATTAGCAGCAGTAATCATTATGTTTGTGAAAAGTCCTCACAAAGATAGAAAACCCAACATGTGTGTTAGAGAGGAGCTAGATATGTATATGTGCATTGAAATGTGATGTGAAGAAAAACAACATGAATTTTAACCTGATTGTTCGTATTAAAGTCACACAGGTTGATATGAATGTTGAATAAATCTTATAACTGGCCTATAACTGATTGAATCCTTGAGAGTAAGAGCACTGATCTGAGGTCAGCTTGTGTCTTTTCCATCCCGATTAACGCACTAGGTATCAATGACACGAGCGTGTACTTGGTCAGCTTTAAAACACTTGATAGATACCAGGTGATGAGTGTTAGTGGAGAACGTTGAACAGAAGTGATTTAGTATTAATGATACAGATTCATATTTTGTCCTTTTTTGATGCAGGACTTCCTCAGATCAGCAAAAGAGAATCAAACTCTCATGTCTCAATTGCATGAAGATAAGATTGTGTTTTTCCTTCATCTTCTGGGAATCGACACCAACGGACACGCCCACCGGCCCATGTCAAAGTAAGCTGTAACCCTTAAGTGAAGAATGTGCTGCAGGTTATATTGATCAACATGCTCCTGACACTTACCAATGAACTACTTTCCATGTCACTTTGACATCTTCATCCCTGTGGTTTTATAAAGAATTTACTTTTCCATGACATCATATGTGAGAATGAACCACAGAGATGTAAGTGTCAGTGCGATTTCTCACTGTTGAATTTCTTAAGAACACCTTGTAGACTTTGATTATAGATTAGATTATCATACCAAAGACAGTTCAGTGGCCTAGATGATAGAAAGTCTGAATAAACACTAACATTAAAGTCAGCCTAAACTTTTAAAATTTATATTTCCTTTTGTAAATCTGTTCAGGGAATTGATTTAAATGCATGGACATGTCAAAGTGCAAAGGTTTACGCCACATAAATTTGACATAAGTTTCCATGTCGGTGGAAAATCCGAGTTGAACATGTGACAAGAGAGTGTTGTTGCATCATCAAATATAAGAGCCAATCAAGTTTCAGTATGCAAATTCAGGCAGTGTAGCATATTCATAGAGCATGGATTTTTTAATGAGAGTAAAACTGAAGGCACTATGACTGTATTGAAGAGACACTTTAGGAACTTAACAATTCCAGGTTGACTGATAACGTACGTAATTTAGGTTTTTAAAAAAAAATCTTTGTCACGTACAAGGGAGTATCTGGATAACATTGGCCTGGTTGATCGTGGAGTGGCCGAGATTGTTTCTGTGTTGGAGGAGTTCTTTGGGAATGATGGGAGAACAGCGTATGTTTTCACGTCTGATCACGGCATGACAAACTGGGGTAAGGTTTTTATCAGCTCTAAGTTCCTGCTCGCCATCTATTCATATTCTCTTCCTTGCTTTTTAAACAAGATTTTTAGTGAACATGAACCGCAGTTATGTAAAATAAGAGATGTGACACAAAGCACAGTAGCATAGAGAAGACAACAAGCATAGAGAAGGCTGAAATTGAAATTTATTGTGTTTTTGTTGTTGTGTAAATGAACAGGCTGTGCCAAAATTCAGGAACCGATGGGGATATATTCAGCAAATATATCGTTCCAATATGCTGAGTAAAATTTGCAAAAACATGATACAGCAGCTGAGGAAATGTCTATGTAGTTTTACTCTCATTGGTTCCTGACTGTTCAGACACCATATACTGTTAATAGTAATAGCTTTTTAAGCGACAGGCATTAGGTGGGTTTTCATTACAGTTTTGCGCAAAATAGCATGATTAAAAAACAAACAAACAAGGCGACAAAACACAATTGCGAATGGTCTGTGATTCTGTTGAGTAGTGTTATGCGATTAAAGCTGGGTTTTTTCCTCATGTTTTGATTAACTCTTCAAGCCGTGTCATGTGACTTAAATTTCCATTTCAGTTTTGCAAAATATTGCTCTGTCCAATCATCTGAAAAACCACCTCATCCGAGTGTATTAACTTTTTATTTATTTATTTTTGCAATATTTGAGAGATTTATTTTTAAAATTCAAGTGTTTCCATTACTCATTTATTAGTTTGCAGTTTCAAGTTGCTCATTAAACCGGTTAATGGAAACCCGTCTAGTTTAATTTCACATTTTTGATTTTTCACTTTGTTTGGAACCTACTTAAGTAATCAATTGCTAAATAAGAGAATTTGTCATTCTCTAAAGCTTGCACTGGGCAAATTGGTGACAAGTACTATGTCAAGCTTCATAAGAATAGTTTCTGGTTCACAGAAAAGCACAGACTCTGGAGCTTGGCTTTGTCGTTGTTCAAATCTCATGGTAATGTGACAAAATCGTCCAAGTTACCAGATCCTTGGAAAGATTCCTGCAGTGGAAGCATGCCTAAATTCTTTCTTAAAATGATCTGTGGAACTAATGTGCTTCTCCATACTATTCAGCATACCTCTAGCTTAGAAATAACCTACTGAAGTAATTCTAACATTTAAATATTCATTGACTTATTAGCATATTCTGCTGTACTGAGGACACAGAAACGTGGCTGCTTGCTTGGTTCTTCTTTTAGGGTCTCATGGAGCCAGTCATCCATCAGAGACCCTCACTCCCTTGGTGGTCTGGGGGGCCGGAGTCCAGAAAGCTCAGAGAACCGCCACTTTTCAGAATTATGATGATGACTACTTCAGAGGTGTGTTTCCATCCATTTAACCACTCGGTCATTATGTAGTGGATATTAGACTGGAGAGGACTGACTGATACTGTCTGATTTGTGATGATCTCAGACTGGGGGCTGGAGACCTACAGGAGGATTGATGTCAACCAGGTAGGATTTTATATACTGTTTGTCTTAATTCTACATTTTCTTGGAGGGGGGAAGAGCAGATAAAAAGGAGATGATTCTTCTGATCTGTTTTAATGAATGCAGGCTGATATAGCACCGCTCATGTCATCTCTCATCGGGGTTCCCATTCCACTCAACTCTGTGGTAAGATTGACATCTAGACATGATGTTTTACAACCCCTAACCCTAGACACTTTTTCAGTACCTGTTTTTGAATTGAGATAATATACAAATGCTAATCAAACACTGACAAACATAATACTGTAGTAGCTGACGTTTTCTTGCAAAAGTCAAAAAGCTGATCGTTAAACTGTTAAATTACCTACCGATACACACTTTCTCACCGAAAAACATGTTTCTGTGTTTGGCTGTGGTGTGTATTGTTCGGATTCTTTAATCTCCAGCGATTATGGAGCAGTGATGTTCCTAATACAGTCGAAAACTCCTTGATGGAGATTAATCTTGATGCATTACCTGACTTTGGATTTACTCGGTTAAGGTCATTTTTAAGGATTGGAAATGTGTACCACTTTTTATTTTTAGACTTTTTGGTTCTTGTTTGTACCAAACCCTTCGCCTGGTGCCCTTTGGGTACTGATTTTCAGTCATTTTTTCATAAAATACATTTGTCCTGTGATTACATAGAGTCTATGGAATTCTTTAACTTTTTTATTTTTGCACTGGATGTGAGATTTCTTTCCTTCCTCCACTTTTGATATGCAGCATCTAATTATGTTGATTTGCAGGGGGTCCTGCCACTCGAGTACCTCAATAACAGCCAGCATTTCAAAGCTGAAAGCATGTATGCAAATGCGATTCAAATCCTGGAGCAATTTAAGGTGGGTTCAACTTTGCTTCTTTTGATTCATTTGAATTATTGCTCATCTTCAGAGTTATGATTGTAATCAAGTTTATTTATTATCATTATTATTATTATTATTATTATTATTATTATTATTATTATTATTATTAGGTGAAAATGACACAGAAAAAGGAGACCACTTTGTCATTTCTCTTCACACCATACCAGTGAGTGGAGTGTTGGTCTTCTTAAGAGTGAATTACACAACACACCACATTGTATTTGGTCATTTTATTATTAATTCTCTAATTACTGTTTCCTGTCTAGACCTCTGACCGATTCTGAAATGACCGACTTTGTGAGTCACGCAAGATCACTAATCGAGAAAGGCCGCTTTGATGAAGCTGTAAGTACCAAACTGTAACGTTAGTTTCACCCTCGGCTGACACACATCTAAACTTTCTGTTCTTGTCTCAGATTCATCAGTGTGAGGTTCTGATAGATCAGGCCATGGAGGGATTGTCCTACTACCACACCTACGACCGCCTTTTCCTGGGCTGCAGCGTTGTCTTAGGTTTCATCGGATGGACGTCTTATGTGGTTTTGGTCATCCTGAAGACTCACGCCAGCCTGCGCAAACCACCCACAAGCAGACACACAGTGAGACCAGACGCAGCAAAACCGTACACAATTTTACAAAATAATAAGATTTACAAATAAAATATTAAGCTTGAAACTCTGGTTCGAGTTAAAACTGGGTGCTGTAAATACAAATTATATTTTTTTTGAAAGAATGAATTTACAGTATTTATAGAAAAAAATCTCTTTTTAATTTTCTGGGAAAGCTTGAGTTGTTTAAAAACATGCTGTAGTACATTTTTGCTAAATGTCACCCTTCCTATTTGAGAAAGTACGCTATTCATGGGGCTGTGAGCATTTCACTGCTCAAATACTATGCACTTTTTTCCTAGTATTTATTTATATATTTGAAGGCAGAAAACCCCCCACATTGGAATGTTTAAGGTACCTTTAGTCACCTGATGCACATCCACTAGACGAGCCTTAAGCTAATGAAAGAAATACACATCATTTACAGCTTTATTTTTTTTATTTTTAAGCGAATATGAACTAATTTGAGATGCAGCCTAAATGTTTATTAAAGGTTTCTTAAAGACGAATTTAAAATGATAGATTTTTATTTGGCTTCTTGGTCGTCTGAGAAAAGTACAATTTCAGCGACAGAACAATTTAAAAGTTTGAAAACAACTTCTACTTTTTATGAAGAAATAGAAGTAGATAATGCTAAGATTTTGATTATTTAAATGAGGTTTCACTAATTATAATTCGTCATTGATTTTTCAGCTTTTTTACCCCTTCCATTTTTTTTCTCTGCTTTTTCACCTTTCATGTATATGTATTATGAAAGATGGCGTCGACGAATGAAAAATGTCAATCATCGAATCTATCAATATTATATAAATAAAAAATAAATCAGTGAAGTGACACAGTGATTAATACAAGTACAATACGATAATAGAACATCGGAATTGCAAAGCCAAATTAAAAGATTTTGCTTTGAAGACGGAATACATTTGAGCTAGTTTGTTCTAAAAACTTACTGCAGCCAGCTTTAATGTTGACATGTGTCTTTACTCTGGGTTAGTTTTAGAAATCAATTCGATATTCTCACATAGATGGAGCATATGGAAAGTATTCAACCTTTAACCATAAATCTATTTCTACAGAAAAACCAATGTGGTTTTTTGTTTTTATTTTTTTTTGGTAGTTTCCTTTCAGGTGGTTTATTTAAATGATGTGGACTCTAGAAGAAGTGACATCACTTACACTCAAAAAAACAAATTCTTCGGAATCACCTGCTGTGTTTCCTGTGTTGTTTTAGACAGCAGGAAGCCATCTGGGTCGGGTGTTTGTGTGTGTGGGCCTGCTGGTGTCTCTCCTCCTGTTTCTTCAGGCCAGTTCCTTCACCTACTACATCTACTGCCTGCTACCTGTCCCTGTGTGGTACGGCGTCCTTAAAGAGTGAGCCACCCTCGATTATTCATTCTGTTAACAAGGTGTTGTATATGTGACTGAAAACATTTTTTAAAGGCTCAGAGATTGGCATCGGAGGTGCGAACATGAGGACAATACCTAATATGAAACCACTTGAACTTGAAAGCTCCTCATTTCTGTTGATCTGTATTTTTATCCAGTCTTTGATGAAAACAAGCTTCTTCAAATTTAATACCTGACCTTCAGTTGTATTAATTTACACAAACAATATCTGTTTATGATGTTTTTCAGGCATAGTACAGCACGCTATGGGTGCAAAATGTATTTATTTGTATAGATGCTGCTCTCTGCTGTTCCACACTACATATTCGTTAAGGCATACTTGTCAAACAGACAATATATTTGTCATGTGCAAGATACAGTCCTTTGCAGAGCCTGTTAGCAGATCAGCATGGTTTTTGTGGGTGTTATCAAGCTTATGCTTGTTTTTGCACACATAAAACATGAATAAATTAGGCCCACAGTGTAGAGATGATGGCTGTGCTTGTTTATTCAAGCATGGAAATTTTTAATTTCACTATGGGTGAGTTGAATTTGGAAACCTGGATCGTTTTATTTGAATTATTTCCATTTTAAGGACTAAGTCTACAGCTAATCAGCTTTGTACTTTAACACTGAAGTTGTACATTTTGTCTTGTTAATGCTCTTGTTTTTAGATTCGGGATCCTTGTTGATCTTATCAGATCAGTTCCTTCCCTGCCTCTGAGCAAATGCTTTGGATATTTTGTTCTAGTTACATTTGGGATAGAGCTACTGGTAAGTGGGACAGAACACAGAAAATTATACATTGATACCAACATACACACATATACACTGGTTTTCTCAAAGTACAACCAGAACTGTGCTTCAAAAATAATTTCTTCTCCACTGATTTGTAGGTTGTGAGTTTTTTCTATCGGGCTATGTTGACCCTGGGACTGATAGCGCTGGCGCTGTGGCCTGTTGTCTCAGGGCTTCACAGAAAAACCAAGGTGAGATATTAGAGTTGGCTTTCTAGCTGTGCTTTCAAAATAGCAAGTGATGAATTAAAATGACGCATTTCCTGTGAAAGTTTGCGACACAGAGCCGGGATTTCAGTGGTGAGAACAACTTTATGCAATTAATTACAATGAAGTAAAGATGAAAAATTGTTTCAGCGAATGATTATATCAAGCAGTTTCAGTTCTAGTTAAAATATATTTTTATGCAATAGTAACACAGCGATGTGTATTAATTATATAGTCTGTGCATTTGGACAGCTACCATATGTTATGTAAGGAATAAAACACTGTGTCGTGATGGTTTAGGAAAATAATCCATGACCAGGTAGTGTGAAGGAGCAGAGTTACTGGTACCACACGTACAGCGAACATTGATTATTTTCCTACAACAGCACATCCTGAAGCGTTTTATTCCTCTTATGCTACATAAGTATGCCAGTGATTATATTTTTATTTATTAAAGAATGACACATCGTGCGTTTTATCCATTTTATAGGTATATTACATTACTTATGGACCTGACTGTATGTATATGGATGAACTAAACAGTTAATGCAATATTTTTGCTAAACCCCTTGAAGTAAAGCTGAAAGTCTACACTTTAATCACATCTTGATTACGTTATTTCAAATCCATTGTGATGGTGTACAGAGGCAAAATTCCAAAAAGTGTGTTACTGTCCAAATACTTATGGACCTGACTGTATATGTCCTGTGTTGTAGTCCAGGTCAGTGAGTTGGGTGTTGAGCTGCTTGTGTCTGGCAGTGTTTCCTCTGTTGCCTGTTGTCGGACGAGAGCCCAACACCAACTACGTGTAAGATCCGTCATGCTCTAGATCACAAACTGTAAATACCTTTTATGTTATATTTCTTATGCTGTGTGTTTATGATCTTTTAATCCAGGTTATGTGCTGCAGCTCTAATGCTGTTCATGTCATTCCTCTACATCTTCTCACGTAGACGCGCAGGCCTGCATACGAGAGATCGTTGGCTGCTTATTGGCCAGGTTGGGGTTTTTTTTGCACTCTTTTTGATCTCTTGCACTCATGCTCTCACACACTATCATCAAAAACACCTAATTTTATGTTCGGTAATATTTGTGCACTCTAACAGGTCAGCATAAATGCCCTGTTTTGGTCGCACTTAGCAAAGACAGTCTCGTAATAGTTTTAAGTGTGTCATCGATGAACTCGAGCAGTGACATTGTTGTGGTAATGTTTGTAGATGCTGCAGGTGGCGCTGTGCGCATACGTGCTTTCCAGCACACACTCCAGTCTGCAACGCAAACAAGGCCTGCCGCTCTTCAGTCAGCTAATCAGCTGGACCACTCTGGGTTAGACAACTTTACATTTATATTTGTTTTCCTTTATATATGGAGTAACACACTGTGGAGCGTGCTGTTAAGGGAAAGTAATCGGTGATGGGAAGGTGTGATAAAGCGGAGTTACTGTTCTCACCCCAAAGTCAATTATCTTCCAATTACATCACATCCTGAGTGTTTTATTCCTCTTATACCACAGTAATTTTTATTTATTAAAGAATGTCACATGATAGTCATATCATTTGTTGTAGAATGTTCAAAAAACAAGTCCCTGTTCTCACTTACGTTATAGCAGCTACAAACGGTCGTTCCATCACCGCATTAATATAAGCCTGTGGATTTGCATCTGCACAACTGTCAGAGCTGCTGTTATAAAAAATGAACCGAAGCCTTCTGACCAATCAGATTTGAGAATTCAGCACTGCTGTGATATAATATTATTTATTCTCTTGCTCAAAATGTGTCTCTCAGTCTAACTGTGTGTCTCTGGCTTCCAAACTCTGCTCTCTTGTTTAGTCTCATCGTTTTTTGTCCCGCTGCTGAGTTCTACGCGAATCTTCCACAGGCTACTGAGTATTCTCCTGTCCCTCATCTGTGTGTACCTTCTCCTCAGCACTGGGTAAGATACAGCTTCTCTAAATATTGTATGGATTCTTTTTATATAACGATATGATATAGGATAAATATATACAGATAAGCATACTGTATTATTTCAAACCCAGTTTGCATGATCGTATTTATGGAAACTAAAAATCTAAGGCATGTCAGTGTTAATTAGTTAGTTAGTTTGTTTTTTTAATAGTAGAATCATTATGCTTAGGGTTAGGGTTAGATGCTTTGGCTTTCTGTCCATCTTCTAACGTTCTAAACAATGACAAAGTTTGCTGTACATAAACAAAAAAAAATCCTAACTGAATCATTTTCCTTTTGCCATTGGCCATTTAACTGGATTTAACAATATGAGTCAGTGGTCTGTGAGATGGCTGTCTCATGTATTTGGTCCTGGTGTGAATTAACGCTCATGTTGAATTGTTTTCATTGGTAGCTATTGTAATCCAATGACCTTATTTCATTTTAAGGCAGCTGCACAATAAGGACATAAGGCCTATCATCCACATTATGATCTGTTCAGTTTGATTTTAAATAGTTTTCTTAGGCCCAGATGTAAAATGTATTGCAACATGAAACTTGGAGCTAAGAAGTCATGGTTGACTTTGAAAGACTTTGAGTGGTTGTTATTACTGTGGTGAATTTTCTGTGGTAACTTTACAGTCTCTGCATTGTTCTTCTCTGAATTCTGACTCTTGTCTCACCACAACAATTTCAGCTGCTCATTTTGATACCGTGTGGTTGAGCTGGAGAACGTTTGAGGAAGTGAGATGGATGTAGAGCCTTCATTTACCGACAGAGGTTTTTTTTAAAATGCTTGGTGTTTAATGCATATAGTAGAACAGAAAGATTGACCCACGGTGCACATTAGTTGGACCTTTTTTGATTGATTAAACAAAATGAAAATGCATCACTTGATTTTACTTTGCTCCTCGCTCCCTTGAGCTAATATCATGCAAGACAAAAAATGCACTTAAGTTTAATTGAACTTCAAGTTCAAGATCAGAGTCAGGCATAACTAAGACACGTCTCTATGTTTTACTCAAACTTCACCACGCATGCTTAACTTCTATGCAAATTCTGAAGCCCAGAGTTGCGTTTGAGATCTGAATAACCATGTGGGCAATTTCTGTATTGAATCCTCACTGCTTAATTAATCATTTCTGAATGCGCAACTGAAATATGTTTGATTCATAGGAAAGGGAAACAATAGTTTCTAAGAACTGAATCATAAAGACTGTCAGAAGGGGACGGCGTCCATGTTAAGTCTGGTTCCTCTCAAGCTTTTTTCCTCATCTTTCATGTCAGAGAGTTTTTCCTCACCGCTGGCACCTTTGGCTTGCTTATTAGAACCAAGGCCGAAGCCTTTATTTTTGTCACATGTACTCTCGCACAGTGAAA
>JAOTRR010000028.1:2071451-2083270 GCA_028570945.1 Gogo arcuatus | reverse complement strand
AGTATGATCTAATTTTATATTAATTAGGTTACTAGAACAAACTCTCTGAGTATTTATACTTTTTTGTATAGCTCGGGGAACAGACACAGTCTCAATATAGTGGAACCTGCAAGTGTTTACTTTTCATTCTCTTCATGCTGCGCTGAAGCTGAGCGCAACCCTAACCTGATCACATACATCCTAAATATTACAGAAGTCAAATCTAAATCAGGATTTATCTTTATTAACAGGTTTATACCTTCTGTTGATGTGCCTAGGTAATGAATTTAGCACAGCGAGTAATGCTGCCGCTCCACAGTTCCAGGGTCAGTGGTTCAATCCTTAGCTCTGGTTCTTGCCTTTGTACACGTTGATTGTTTTCCCATAACAGCACACTCCAAAAGGTTGTATTCCTCCTTAAGTACAACTTTTACGTTTCTGTCCGTGGGCCTGTCTATCCCAGATTCTCGTTAACGTGATATCTCAAGAACGAGTGGTTGAATGTTTGTAGGATTTATACAGAATTATCATTGTACCCAGCAGATGAACTGATTTTGGAATCAATCCAAACAGCATTAAGGTCAAATTTCTGAAAGTTTTTCTTCAATAGCCAGGTTTTCATTGCAGTTTTGTGCAAAATAGAAGCGATTAAAAAAAAAAAAAGTCGACAAAACAAAATTGCGAATGGTCTGTGTTTCCATTTAGTGAGGTTATGTAATTAAAACTGGGTTTTCTCCTCTCATGATGGTCATTCTGATCTCTGAGACCTGATATTTGGCACAGGATTTCGATTGCATCGAAATTCACGTGTTTCCAAAACTCGTTTTTAGTTCAAAATGTCAAATTGTGGATTAAGCAAGTTAATGGAAACCCGGCTAATACCTTCCTGTTTCTGTTGAGTATATTTAAGGGTACTTCAAGCATACAAAGTAATAACAAGAAGGACTAAACGTGTTGGTGGTGTTGACATGAAGTTTTACTTATTTTTTAATTAAAGAATGGCACTTCATATTTTTTATACATTTATTATAGTTACATTCAATGTTGTGGAACATCTGTAAAACATCACTTACGTTATAGCAGCTATAAACAGTCATTCTCTCACCAGCCTCTCTTTTTTGCTCCCTCTTAATAAGACAACAATCTACAAACAATTGTACATTTTTCTTTGTTTTCTTTGCTAATTAAAAGCACTGTAAAACACTTCAACACCTTCTGACCAATCAGAATCCAGATCTCAGCAGCACTCTTGTATAATTCATAATTTCGTTTTCAAAGAAAGTGTGCACAATTTTGTTTGACTATATTACCAAATATAATTTTTAATTATTATTATATTTTTAATAATATTTTTAATAATTATTATTTTATTATTTTATTATTATATCGACACGTCTGACAATATGTCAGACAAACGCCATCATCTTAGCTAATCAGTAATCTTTTTGTGCTGTTATTAGCATTCTAATCAGCTGTGGGGGTTTTTGTGCGTTATTCAGCCGTGCAGAATGAACGGGATCGTATCAGCTCCAGGAGAAGCACACCAGACTCGCATGACCTTCCACCTATCACTGTGCTGGCGCAAGCAGAGTCCCTTTCACAACAGGTTGGCTGCTGATTGTACACACGTACACACATACACACTCTGAATTCCATTAACGTAGCTTTTCACGCGAGTGAAATTAACCTCATGATAATTACAGCCTTAATATCTTAAGTTTATTCAAAAGACGCTCAATGTGACATTCTTCATAGACTCCAATCGTCCTTAACAAAGCTGATTAAAGACGGAATATACAGAAGAGCGACCGATATGAATATCTCATTAGAGTAACTCTGAAGAACGTTTCAGATATGCTTGGTTAATGATGATGATGAGAGGCTGCGTCTGTAATTTGCATTAGTCGCTGCTTAAGCATCGGTTAATGTCATCAACATTTCCAATCATCTGCATGACTACTTATGTGAGTTTACTTTGCAAGGCAACAGCTTGTGTAATAATAAATGGTTCTGGAGGACGTGCTAACTTCACTCCGTCTCCTTGCAGATCAGCGTCGCTAGTCCGACGGACTCTGCTGATATCTCCGAGAAGAAATCAGCCACCATCGGGGACATGTGCGAGTCTATGAAGCAACAGCTGCTTGTTCTGGTAGAGTGGGCTAAATACATCCCGGCCTTCGGCGAATTGCCTCTTGACGACCAGGTAATGGCCATTCGAAAGCCAAACTGCCTTTGCTAATTGGGGAGGCACTTGGCTTAAATTGCAGGCCCTTTCACTTGAGCTCAATATTTGCTATTCACATGACTGACTCAATTTATCCCTGCATTCAGCCTTGCTCTTTGGTTCTCCTGTTTTGTGCAGAATTTGTGATCTTCTCTGCCATGTCTGTTGTTATTGTATTGATTGAGTATGCTTATAGTAGGCTGCTGATGCTTTTTAAATGAGCTAAATGTTCAGGCAGTTCTCCCTCTGTTCCGGTCTTGCAGGTTAGTTTATTACGAGCACACGCAGGAGAACATCTTCTGCTCGGAGTAGCCAAGCGGTCAATGCCGTACAAAGACATCCTGCTGCTCGGTAGCTATTGATCAGGATTTACATCAGCTCTTTATGAATGCACGTGCACATCCAGGAAGGTCTCAATCATAAATTAGTACAAATGTTGTTTTCTTCTTTTTCTAGGTAATGGCTGTGTTATTCACCGAAATTGCCCCGAGGTAGAGATCAGCCGAGTGGCTAACCGCGTCCTCGACGAATTAGTCTCACCCTTCCAAGACATACAGATTGATGACAATGAATATGCAGCTCTGAAAGCCATTGTTTTTTTTGACCCAGGTACAGTCTCATATGCTTAAAGTTTTAAAAACACCATTACATTACCAGTGGCTACAATTTCCCTGTAGTGAGAAAAGAACTGAAAATCATTTTACCCCAAATTCGGAAGAAAATGGAAGTGTAAGGTCAGTTGTTGACCATCAATAAATACAAAACTACAGCCATTGCACTCTAACTATAAAGGAGTCAGGATGAGACAGATGAGAGAAAAGTTTTATCTATGTTTCCTGACAAGGGAGGAGTTTTCGTTAGGGTGTTTATGGTGCCTTGTGCCATCAGATCCACCCAGTAATGCTCATAGCGTCTGCATCACCAACATTAATGTAGTCACATCTCTGAAAGGAGAAATGATACAGATATGGGACTTCATTTACAAAAAAAAAAAAAATCATTGGAGAATTCATGTAAAAATTTCACGTATTGACAAATTCAACAATTGCATTTAGACATCAATTATAAGTGATATTGGAATTAATGGATGTTGTTCTCTTTGCCACATACACTACAGACATAATGGATAGAGATTTTTAGGTTGAAAAACTTTGAAGTACGTCTCCCTAACCCATTTGAATGACTCCTGTTTTGTGTACAACCTTCAGATGCCAAAAGCCTCAGAGATCCTTCGAAGATAAAAAGCACGAGGTATCAGGTTCAGATGAGTCTTGAAGACTACATTAATGACCGTCAGTATGACTCTCGCGGACGCTTTGGTGAGCTTCTGCTGCTCCTCCCTACCCTGCAGAGCATCACCTGGCAGATGATCGAGCAGCTCCATTTCATCAAACTCTTTGGCCTGGCCAAGATCGACAACCTGCTGCAAGAGATGCTGCTAGGAGGTGAGATGAGAGAAAGCACTTAATTTGGGGATTCATTTAGATTTAGCAGAAAAAAACGCACACCCTTAGATAAAAGTCCTTTTTAACATCACAGTCAGAGAAAAAGCTGTAGTTTACCAATATGGGAAAGTCTACAGCATGGAGGGCTTTGTTGCTTCTTGGAAATAATAAAAATTCTTTAATAAAAAAAAAGTGGTTAGCCTTGGCAAATTGCTTTGGCAAAAATTCCTTACATAATCAGTATCTTAACAACAATTAGAAATAATGGCAATTTCTAATTTATATTGGCAAAAAATGATGATGGTACATACTGTATTTGCCTAATGCACATCATTTGTTTTGTGATTATAAGGTGGTTTGTATTTGTAGAACTAAATTGGGCCCTTGGCTGAAAAATATTTCAGAATGCCCATCCTATAGAACTACATTCTATAAAAGCAGATTAGAGATGACATGATCAGGACCCAGATGAGGATATATTATGTCGAGCTAATGATGTCAGAGCCATCTTTGTCCGCAAAGAAGACGAAAAAACCCTTTAGGATTTAAGATGTCATTCATAATCAATACCTAAATCTATATGTCAATGGCTTCACAGGTCTGTCCACAGAACAGCCTTACTTGCACCACCATGGCCACCCCCAGCTCGCCCAGGATCCAATCACGGGCCAGACGTTAGTCATCAGCTCCATTTCAGGCCCTCTGCATGCACAGCAAATAGGTGAGATCATCATTTATAGACACATCTCTAGTTGAATATTATTGATGCAGCGCCATTGCTGACCCATATGCATGCATGCATGCATGTATGTATGTATGCATGTATGTATGTGTGTATATATATCCCAGTAAAGATCATACTGTTTTGTGGCTTGTTTTTTCAGCTTCTCCAGACACTCCAATCCCATCTCCTCTTCAAGTTCAGAGCCAGGAGATCTATAAGGCCTCCTCTAGTCCTACACTCTTAATGCCGACACAGTCCATCTCCAGCAGGCCCTCTCCTGAGCCACCACTCTGAGGCGTAAAATGGTGTCCTTGCATCTTTAATAACTGTATTTGAGTGGAGCTCTATCCCAGTGTCTGTTTGTAAACGTGTAAATAGTATAAGATGATTTAAAAAAAAAAAAGATCAGTGTATTATTAAAAATATCCTATATAAATATATCATTATAATCTGTATTTGACCCAGCTCTAATAATCACAGGAGCAGATATGTGTTAGAAATCTTGAAATGACATGTAAATATGGTTATTTAAAAAGAAGAAGAAGAAGAATTAAAAGTAGAACAATTGAAGGACATATAATTTGTATTTCAGTAAAGAAAGAAGCATATTCCGTAAGAGACCACTTTTCAGACAAAAACGTAATGAAGGTTGCTGAGTTTTGCTGCAAAAATAAGAAGCAAGTGCGACAGTCACAGTCTCCAGAAGAACTGTGGCAGGTTCTCCAAGATGCTTAGCAAAACTTTCCAGCTAATGTCCTTATAAAACTGCACAAGTTGTACCTGGGATTATTTAAGAAAGAAAAGGAAGAAGAAAAAAAGCAAAGGGTCATCACACCAAACATTGACTTTGTTTAGTTTCGTACTGTTTACTGCCTGTCGTGGTGTTTTTCTTTTAAGTAGAAAGATTTAATTTCATTATTTTGGAAGTCATCTTTACTTTACAGATTTCTTTTCATGTGCCTAAGACTTTTGCACAGTACTGTATGTACTATATATATTTAACTTCAATTCTGTAACCTGTTGAATTTCAGGATATGTTAGTGTATTTATGATTGTGTTTTCATAATAATAAACCTGCCTAACAATTCTGATTTGACATGGTTAAGAAAGGACATACACTGAGGCATAATGTGCACACTACAGCTAATATAGAAAACCAGGCTAAAATATTACCATGTTTTGTTCTCATTTGGGGTTTTTAATATGATGTAGTGTTGGGGGAAAAACTAGTGGGCTTTAATATGATATAATCATATCTGGATTTTGCAGGTTTTCATTTTAGTTTGGGCTGAAAAAAGGGATAATTTGTAAAACTGACTAAATTGGGATAAAACTGACTAAATTGGGATAAAACTGACTAATTTGGGGTAAAACTGTCAATCTGGCAACCTTGACTAAAAGAAGCACGCGACAGGTCTGTACAGGCCTCTGCATTTTTGTTTTGTTGATTAGCTGAAAAATTAAACTGATCAACGTCATGAATAAAATTTCTTCCACTGCACATTTTATGGACAAAAACGGACAGAAACCGTCTTGTAGCCCCAGTAACTAGTTTATTTACAGTTATCTGTCGGTATTCTATGAAATATCGTCGAATATATAAGCTAAAAATTCAAAGTTTTAGCTAACGCCACCTACTGCACATTAGCACTAAATGCTAACCGTCAGCTTGAGTAACGGGCCGGAAGTCCTCAGGTGTTTCCAGGTAAGTTTGTGTACTATATTCAAATATAACACAACAAAGATATTCATAATATGACTTCATTTAAAAAGTGTCTATGGTAATAAATCGATAAATTGGCATTACAAGGTTTTATACGACAACTATATGATTATACGATGAAGCCATAACGAGATTTCGAGAAAGTTCTGACCTTCAGCATGGAGGAAACAAACAAACAAACAAACAAAACAAAACCCAACATAATTATAATAAAGGAAATGCATTATAGAGTATATAGTTATTTTCTACATAAGATTTTATAGAAACAAACAAAAATTGCTGTATACATTATATTAACAATTAAAAAATGTAATATAATTGCATTGTTATCAATTATACACTTTATAATAATAATAATAATAATAATAATAAGTAGACTAATACATAATAACAAAATGTATTACACATATAGCAATTTCTACTCAGTAGGCACGTAATTAGCTACTAGTGATACGTGGGTCAACCCATAACCTGTGGGTCCTGTGGGTTAACCCGTGCATCGGGCGGGTTCAGATAAGCGTAGTAGAAAAATATTGTGGGTTCGGGTGGGGAAGATCAAAAAGTAACAAAACAGCATTCCGACTAAGTTATAAATAACTTATAAAAGCCTTGCATGCAATAGGCTTTGTGTTACAGGCTACAATTGGTGGTTTGCGGGTTAGATTGGTTGATTAACGCATATTTGTGCGAGTCAGGTGGTGCGAGTTGGCTCTCGTAATGGGTCGAGTGGGTTTTCAAAACAATTGGTGCTGTGATGATGGTGGTGTAGAGTACTCTCCAAAACATCTCTCTAAAATCTCCTATAGGTGTTCAAATGAGTTGAGATCTGATGACCGTGAAGGCCATTCGCATCATTTTCATCCTCATCACTGAACCCTTGTGCCCTGTGGAATGGGATGGAGTCATCCTGGAACAGACCACACCCATCGGGATAGAAATATTTCATCGTAGGATAAAGGTGATCACACAGAAGAATTTTTTATTATTATTTTTCCCCGCTATGGGGATAATATGACCCAAACCTTAACAGCAAAAAATAAGTGTCCTTCACAGTATAACAGAGTCAGCAATTTTCCCTTTAATTTGTCACCTGTCTGTATATACATACATCCAAATAACCTCCTTATTTATGTTTATCCCTGCTGAAAAAAAAAATAGCTTAGACGAGCATGAAATTCATGCTGGTCTAAGCTGTTTTTTTTCCAGCAGGGATATATACACAAATAAGTATGGATATGCAGTTTTTGGGGAGTGTTGCGAGGGTGAGGTTAGGAGCTAGATTGTAGGATTAAGAGAATATGAGGTTTGGAGAATTGATCTAAAATCAGGATTTGCATGTTTATATATAGGAGGAACAAATGTATTGTGATTTTCATTGCATTAAATGTTTAGAAAATTCAACGTTAACCCCTTAAACTCAGTCTGATTCGACACTCATACTTACACACCCTTCCTATTAGTTTCAATGTAGTTACTGAATAATTCAGTGTAGTTACTGGATAATATAATATGCTTTAAGATGCTAAGCAGGGATTGAGGGTTAATGGTAAAAGGAAGAAGTAGAAGTTCCGGGATCTGTGTTATTATATTATAGCACCCTTTGGGTTTGCTTTAGGTTTGGCAGGACCGTGGTTTAAATGGGTTTCTAATAAGCTCCGAGGCTGAGCGTTAAGTGTAGATGTATTTAATCTAGCACTTCATATTGACTGAAACCAACTGATTATCCCTTGTTTAAGGAGATAATTTAGTTTCAACATTAATAATACTGTAGTATACCGTATACCGGTCACTAGTAGCATGTTTAAATCTTCTTTTCTCTATCTTTCTCTATTAAATTGCAATTTTGGAAATGAAAGCAAATAACAGTGTGAGTACACATGATTCACAAGATGGCGATTCAACCCTAAAGATAATGTAATGGGTTTTTTTTCTCTGTAATGACACATTCTCTTATTATGTTCAGTAAGATGCGAGCTTGGATGCTACATGTGACCGATAAACATGACATACAAAACAGGACCTATGCAAAATAATTGAAATTATATTAGATATTTCCAGCACATTTTATTCTTTTTCTTCAGTGCGACTTTTATTTAATATAAGTTGGTTAACGTGGAAAAGGAATTAAGATGAAACATACAGTAGAAAAATAGTATATGATATATATTGTATAGTATGTTTTACAGCAACGTCCAGTGTGCACCACGTATGTGATTTAATCGTGTCTGGTCAGTCAACATGACATGGAATCCAGTACATCTCTGGATCAAGTTCTTCGTTCCATCGTTTCACTATCAGATACATCAGATACATCAGTATATACTGATGTATGGCATGGCAGCAGGACTTGTGTTATAATCTTACCTGAACTAGAGTTCCGGTTACTAATACTAGCTAAAATGTCCTGGTTGAAAGAATGAAATCCTGTGCATTGTTGTTAGACTCTGCATGTTTTGACAGGACTCTTTTTATTACCAGTTAAATAACCATTATGAACAGGCCAGATCTGGATTGGCATCATCTCAGTGTTTATGGGAAGCTGTAATTAACTTTGTTGTGTGCTGTTTTTTTCCATCTGGAAAACAAATCTTGTATCACCAAATATGAAAGTGGTGAAGTCAGCAACAGTGCAGCTATTACAGTGTAGCAGAGTTGCTAGGAAGACGGAGCAGGGGTAAAATAAACACAGCAAACCCCACCAATCACTCCGTAATGGAGTAGCGGCTTGCACGGGGTTAAACTGCAAAGCTCGTCATGGGAGAGAGCTGAGCATCCAGTGCTCTTTTAATGAAGAGCTACCCAGTGCACCGTGGCTCTTATTGGTACACAAAACGTAGTCTTAGTATTCAAGGCACACATCTCATTTCAAGCATGCAGCTTCATGTGACGATGTGGTATTAAGCCTTGATAAGCTGTCTGTGAGAAAACTGGAGTGGGTAGAATAAGGATATCCCTTCTTTTTCCTCTTTTTTTTACCGACTTGACACCCTCCGTGCCTCGACTTTCATCACTGTGGCTGTAATCCATATGATCTAAGGTGAATAGGGCGAATTTTATTTTCTCATTCAGCAGACAGCTTAGACATCAAGATTGAGGAGATTGTGTTTATTTGATTGACTCTTTAAAAAGCTTTTTCTTGTCCTAATTTGACAAGCAACATTCAGTCTTTAAAACGCAGTAATCGAAACTGATTTTGACTTGGGTGATGTTTTGATGGTTTCTTTTGGAGCAAAGTATTTGGTTTTGGATTTTTCTTCATATTAAACCTTGCTTATTTTCCATTGTTGCGATATTAAATGCTTTTTAAAATGTCTATTGTGTTTAGCTCTTGCTGTGCTCCTCTGCTGCCTGTTGGTGTCACTAGAGGCCCATAGTGACTTGGTGATTTGGATTATTCTCTTTGTTGGTTGAGAATTTGAACCATCAGTCTTCATAAATCTGCCTTGATCTTTTGTTATGCAAAAGTGAATCTCTACCAGTAATATCGTACCACTCCTATTGAGTTTGGTGCTATTCCAAACTTGTTCCTTTTTATAACATTCCAGGAAGTTAAAAAATGATATTGAAAGTGTTCATTTAAAAAAAGAAGAGATACAGTTAAATAAGATTTAAGATTTGGAATTAAAGTTAACATTGTCGAATAAAGCCCACATTTTGGCCAGAAGATTATGTTCATTCTCAGGACACTCACACACAAGCTGCTAGTAATGAAAGGAGAGTTTAAAATTAATAGCGTCTGTCTGGACTAAGTCCATCTTGCCATTCAGTGTGAGATTAAGGGTAAAGATTATGCCCCATCATTTTTCTTATACACATTTATACACTTATTGCCCCTCTAGATCAACAGAAATTTCTCTTGGCGAATTGGGGCGGCATTCAGAACCTGTTCTTTTTTTTTCCTTTTTTTTTCTTCTTTTTAAAAAAAAATGATGCCTACCCTTTTTCCACCTGGTGCATGTCTCTCCTGATTAAACCTCTGCAGCTTTTGGAAAAAGTAAAAGAGCCTTTTAAGGGTAGAACCTGGAATCTTGTGTTCTTGCTCCAGAGTGCCCCATTTCCTTGGACTTGTTTTATACATGCAAGGCTCTGAAAAAAGAAGCAGGGCAGACAAGGGAGAGAATGCGGCCGGCCTTCGTCGACACCTCGCATTCTTGCATTGTCCAGACAGATGCAGGAGAAAGCACTTGTAAAATGTATTCAATTCAAATCAAATTGGTGTAGCCCGGAGTAATCTTTTTCTATTAGATGTGTCACTTTTTGAAATTCTTCCCTAATATCCTTTACGACTCCCAATATAAGATTAGCGCTTTGTGTGCTGCTGCAGTTTCAGTGCCTTACTGAATTATTCACTGAGGCATGACCTTCAGTTATCAGGTTAGAAAGACCTTGATTATAACAGGAAGTCAAGTGTAGAAAATCACTCTCAGCTAAAAGAAGCGTTTCAGAGATTTTAAATGGTGTACAAAATGTACACATAAATAATAATACGAATTTAACGACATGGTCACAGTAGAAAGAAAAAAAAGAGCTCTTGTGCAAGTTGCCATGTAAAGAATTTGATCTGGTGTGTTTGGAATTAAAGATGAATTATTTGCACTTACCACCTCTGAGTCTTGTCATGTTAATAAGAGCAGAGCTAAATAGCTAAAGAAACTAGGCAGTTTATTCTAATAATTTGCTTACAGTCATATTCCATCCTGTTTAGTGACGGAAGCCATTTGTTGGTGATAGTTTCATGTGCTTAAAAATTGTGCTCCTGCATGCTTTTTGTCCTATGCAGTTGGAGTAAATGGATTTAAGCCCATTAGCTTCTGCCATGCTGGAATAATAGATGTCTCATTACGGCCACTAATAAATAACATTTGCAGAGGACATCTCAATTATTAGTAGTCTATGTGGAATAATACTTCTCTCATTATCTTCCTGGTAAACAAGGCCAGAGGAAGGACATGTTCCCAGGACCAGTGTGTGGATCTTGTCCTCTTTGTTGGGATGCTTGATCATAAAGCTACCCTCCTTTACAACATTTACTAGATTTACGACGTCTTGATTGGATATGTTTATGGCCTCTATATGAACAGCTTTTATAGTTTGTCCATTTAATGTGAACCGTTTATTAAGATCTGGCACGGGATATTAGACGTACGTCAGTACATTGATTCTGAGCCGATACAGTCATCCTACACACAGACTACAATGCGTTTAAATGCTTTCAGTCTATATATGTTGGTGAATATTGTAAAATAAAGTTGAAAAATGATAGTAATCATGTTGAAATATCTCACATATTAAATAATTTTATTATTATATACAAAACTGTATTGCATTAGAACAAAGCGTACATGCTTAGAAAAAGAGTTCTTCCTTGTTTCCAAACTGGAACTGTTTTAGGAGGCTAAGAACCATTTTCTAACGATTTAAGATTTGCATTGCTACAGAGTTTTTGTAAACATCACAGTTTTGGTCTTCTAGATTACTTTAAGCATGCTCATCTAATAGGAGTGGGTGATATATGGAAGATAATAAATAATAAATATTGTGTGGGGGAAAAAAAGGACATTATCTTGACACACAAAACAGTAATTATTTTTGGTGGGGTTTTGGAAGCAAAGTGCCAAGAAAACAGTCCAGATCTAATCTTTATTTTTAAAAAAATAAAATAAAATAAAATTATATATATATATATATATATATGTGTGTGTGTGTGTGTGTGTGTGTGTGTGT
>JAOTRR010000028.1:2027543-2039018 GCA_028570945.1 Gogo arcuatus | reverse complement strand
GTGTGTGTGTGTGTGTGTGTGTGTGTGTGTGTGTGTGTGTGTGTGTGTGTCTGTGGGAGTGAGTGTGAATAAAACAGACTATATTTTAGTAGTAAAGGAATATGTTCTGCCACAAGAACACTTACTCTCATATGCATGCTTTACACTTGTATGTCCAAAAATGAATGTAAGATTTGACACGTTCAAGATACATACTGTATCTGATTATCAATTATTTTTATATCGAGTCGTTTAGGTGAACATCAAAAGCTACTTTGCATATTCAAGCACTTTTGTGTAGATTTAATTATGCACTTAGGATATTCGAATTATCACAAATCTTCTTAATGATGCACAGACAAAACAAGGGCAATGACTAATTAGAGACGACTCTATTTGCCAATGCACCTTGCAGCGCCTTTTTTTTAAAACAATTATTTATATAGATGTTATAAAATGCAATGCAAAGTGGTGTTATTTTGATAATTAGAAGCTTTCACAAAACAATTAAATCCATAATTAGGCAAAGAAGAATATCGTAAATAGTGTATCTGGTTTATGAATAAAAAAGGAATCATTTGGGAGCCGAAAGAGTCGACTCTTATTGGTGAGCTGAGCCAAATGATCTGACTCACTGACTCACTCTATTGCACATACTATGCAATAGGAATGTCAGCATTTTTTCAACAAATCTTTATTTTCCTCAATTTTTATAATGTGTGTGCCATTACAATGGACAAAAATCAATAAACATTTATGCAAAACACACAAATTCTGTAGTACACTTCAGGACACTGAATTTTTGAAGTCAAAGGGTTTTATGAATTAAGTTCAGAAAACGTGAGAGAGGTTTTGTAGTTTTGTCACTGTGTTGCTTCAGTGTTTGGTAAAGTTGGGTTAAACTTAATAAGAACAAATTTATTGGGACAATTTGTGTTATATTTATGTTATGTTATTTTATTTATTTATTGTTTTAATTCAACAACTGCCCTTAGTGAATTTGGAGTAAACAAGTGGAGTATTCCTTTAATGAGGATCATACTTAATTCAATACCTAGGTAAGAAGCAGGACTTAATCATCTAACCCTGGTGAACTCATTTCATCTCCTCTCTTCTCTTCTCCTCATTCATAAAGATTCAGGAAGTGGTTGAGGAGCTGCACTCGTCTGCCGCACAGTAACTCTGTCCAACGATGAATGACGGCTCTCCATAAACCAACGCCTATGGAATGAAGGTTTCATATCAGAGATCTGGGGCCATAAATGTCCTCTTCTCCCCCTGTTCTAGTATAATCACATGCTGTTGCACAGGCCATGTCCACAGACACTGGACCTAAACACCTCAAACAGTCTAAAAAACCATCAGGAACAACTTGAAAAAGGAAAGCGCCGCTCCACGCAGGGCACTCTGTGAAGGACACGTCGCATACAATCACCTGTGAAGCTGCAGAGATGAGAGAAGATATTTGTGCACTTTTGCATTCTCATGAATCTGTTTACGTGCGCGGCACGTTGCGGCATACTGTAAACAACAACAACGAAGAAACGGCACGGGGTGAGGGAAGGATCTAGAGCAATTCATTTCGGAGGAAAACATCCGTCTGCGGCACAGGAGGTGGCCGTTGCTCTTGCTTTTTAATATTACTTTTCTCATCTCGGAGTAGACGTGACTGATTTCGACCCAGGCTGTGCTGCAGTTACTTGCACACGGAAAGACAAGCATCAGAACTCGTTGGTGTCAGATTAATCTGTTTGAAAGTTGCCTCTGTTTGTTTCTGAATTCTTAAATTTGTAATTTATTCTCATGAAATGTTGTTAGGCAGAGGTCTGGCATGGGGGTTAAAGCCTGACCTTGGGAGTGTGTGTGTGCTTGTGTGTTTGTGTGTGTATTTCAAATCAGCGGCACCTCGTGGGAGCTGAAGTGACTGCTCCTGGCTGCAGACTTGCACACACACCATCATTAATGCGTATTATGATTCCTCCAGTGTCAGTAGAGGAGACAAACAGTCACAGTGTGAATCTTCCCCTCATCCTCGCTCTGTCTTTCTTCCTCTCTCTCTCTCTCTCTCTGTCTCTGTCTCTCTCTGTCTCTGTCTCTGTCTCCCTCTAGCCTGCCGAGCCAGCAAAAATGCAGCAGAGAATTATTCAGGATTCAGAATTTTTTTCCTGTCATCTCTGCCATCTACTGATAACAAAGCCACAAGCTAATACGGTTTGATTTGTTTGTCACTCATTTTTCATGTGACCTTTCCCTGGTATCATTAATACAGCTGGGGGGAGGAGAGGAGCGAGATGGCGAGATGAGAGGAAAGAGCTGCCAGAGGCTTTAACAAGTACTAGTGGTCAGATATAGCAATTTATGCTTTCATTCAATCCGGCAGCGGCTGGAGGAGAGGGATTGTTATTAAAATCTGAAATTACTGCCTATGACCTGCCACCTGGAATTTGCAGCTGGCTGCTCTGAGATGAGCACCGTGTGGTTAAGCAAATCCCTGCCCAAATTACGGTGTGAATAAAATGCCACACTGGTGTCCTAATCTTCTCCATAGGCGTGTTCCTGCCTAAGAGACTCTTTAGTGCACTATTTAATGCACTAGACACTAAAGAAATGAAATCTAAATGTGAGTGTTAACTGAAACGATCCGGTTATGTAAAATAGAGTTTTAAAAAATCAGAATTTGCTTTTTAATATAAAGGTTGTGCGCAATATCAGATTATTTTATGTATAGTTATATGTGTTATATTTTAAGAGATGTGAGCTGTACTGAATTATGTATATTTTTTATTGTATGATCTGACAGTAAGCTCACTTGTACTATAAATATATTATAATTCTTGTATTCACTTAAAAATGAAACAAATACGTTCCTTACATATTGGATCTAATCTATAATTTTGTTTATTGTGCATTGGAAAAATTCGAACTGTTACAGATAAAATGTTATCGAACTTTATTTTACACTACTGAATATTTTAAGCGTTTTATTGTGTTCTTTTAGTCAGATAGATTATAATTAGTGATAGTCATATTTTGTGATTTCTCTTCTGCTTTATAATTTGCAACAATATTTCAGTATTAACCTGTAATGAAAGACACAAATGCACTTAATCGAATTTATTTTCCATCCTCACCTTGTTTGTTTTCATCCCTCAATTAACGGCCGTCCGTCCTTCTCTCATTAACGTGATTATGAGGGACAGAGGCGAGGCCTGTTGGAGACATTTGAGTTTCCATGTAAACATATCAATCTTATGTGTGGAAACCTGGGCCTCCTTGCGCTGCTCCTCCCGTGGTGAAAATGGCCTGCTCCTACCCATCAGCCCTGCGGTTGCCATGGTGACCAGGGTCAAGAAACCTGCATCCCCCTACCCTCCCTTTCGCTCACCCAAGGCTCGCTCATGTCACTTGTGAAACTATGAATTTTATATACAGGTCAGGAGATGCATATCAGAGAAATAAGCGGGGAATCGGACCATGATGACATCCCAGTGCTCAGATGTCCTTGAAATTCACATTTCAATCCTCTCTCTCTCTCTCTCTCTCTCTCTCTCTCTCTAAAAAATTATTGGTGGATCTTCTTGTTGCTTTTAGGCACAATTAGTTTTTTCTGAATGCGTCTGCAAGCCAGACAGAGAGAAAGAGAGGTGAAAAAGAAGGGACAGACGTGCGGAATGATTTTACATTTTTAAGTCAAGTATTTATTTTTTTGTAGAAGTAATACAATGATTTGCAGCATTATTACACTGAGATTTTACTAAGCACTTTAGGATTTGGGATATTTTGGTTATTAAAGTGTGTTGTTCCACATCAGATTAAGCCATCGGTATAATTCTTCTTCTTCTTTTTTAATTCTTTTATTTTCATAAGAACAAAGGCATTGTATGGATTATAAAGCCTTGACGTAAAACCTTTGATATGGATCAAATCTTTTTAGTTTCTTTAGCAGAGTACGCTGTGTTTTCTGTTAAAACCACTCAAAAACCCGAACCTTTCAAAGCATGTATAGATCATATCTGGATTAGGCAACCTGCTGTTTTTTTTTTTACATATATTCTTGTAATAACTATATGTATGTGTTAAAATATTTATTCTACATCTCATGAATGATTAAATAGGTATCTGTATGTGTTGCCAGACAAACTATGATCATTGATGCCATAAATATTTGACATTGTCATATTAAATGAGCTTAAAATGCTAACTAGAATCGATAATTAAAACTGTAGACAAATTATTGTTATTGTTCATTTATTCAGAGAGATTTGTGTTTTTGTGTGAATTATGTTATATATTCGATATTCAGTATTATATGTTATATATTAAAGACCATTTAATTGCTGTTGAATCAGAATTCAGATAGCGTATTGATCTCACCTCAGACTTGACCTTTTTATAAATTTTTCACCTGATGAGTAGAAAGGTCTGCTAATCAGAAATGTTTTATCTAATGGCATACAAGGATTGTCAGTCATTCGCCCTAGAATGGGGTTTTTATGACAGGCTCCCTATCATCCCTCCTCTTCGGTGTTGACCTTTTCTAACCTTTCGCGGTGCCCAAACGTGTCTGGGTTATATATCTTCTGTCCCGAGTGCAGCCTGGCCTATTAGCTAGTCTCTAAACCACCAGTGGAGAGGATCAAGCCTAGGCGTTTCTACACTTCATTCATTTTGTTGCTCCCCAGCGATCGGTGGCCCTTGCCTCCAAATCCCTCCTTTATAGTGCACTGAAGTGACAAAAGCAGCCTTGTCTTTCATTTCCTTGATGTGCTCCGTACAGCTCGGTGGCTTTTGTGTCGTATTGATGCAAACATTACCATAAACTGCCACCCAGGGACCAGAAACAATTGACTAACTGTTCCCAAATCCAATACACTTCAGCTGGTCATATGCTAAGTGTAAGTTTAGTTAGGTTGAGTGCTAAAAGCACTGTTTCCTGTCCAGCGTGGACCAGTGCTCAGAGATGGACACCCATGCAGGGACGCCTGTATGCACTGACAAAAGGGAATCAAATTTGTCTCACAGAATCCCCGTCTTCATTTCTGATGACTCAAATCTCTCCCCCCCTTTCCAATGTCCCTCTCTCGCCTCTTCATTTCTCTCTCTTTCTCTTTCGGTGGCACTCACCTTCTGTTCAGGTTCAACAATAGTGGGATTACACTTTAAAGAAGCTGCGCTTCAGCTGAGAAAGAGGGATTTGGATGGGATGAGTGTTTAAAATGAACCGCCTTTGAAACCATGGACATTAATTACTGCCCTGGCAGAGAGCGACAAATACTTCGCTCATTACCAATGGAAATCGTGGGAGGAAGGAAGGAGGGAGGGGATTGTGGGGGAATTTCAAAAAGTTTCTTGTGTTGTAAATGTGAAATGGTGCCTGACCTTTTTTTTCTGCTGCTTAATGGGAGGGTCATTTGCCTCTCGGAACTATGATGGGGATTTTGGAGTCAGCCTTTATAGAGAGGGGCTTTATTCAGTTTCCGATACGTGGAACAAAAAAAAAAAAAAGGCATCAGCTGCATGTTAGATGTGCGAATCATAAGAAATGGAGGAATTGTGATGCATGTGCAGTAATGGAGGTGAAATTACCTGTCATTACATGCTTCATTTCTTTAAACATGCTAATCCCTCTGAAGCTATACATTTACATTGCCATTTGTAGCGCACATCAATATTTATAACTACGCTAATGCATGCAGGTTCAGGCAAGAATACTGGACGTACACACGTTCTTACCACTTACGTGCAGAGGCTGTAGTCATTCTTCTTTCGTTTTCTGATATGATTCTTACATCCTGTATTATGTACTGCGGAAATGACGCGTACGATATCAGAGATTGCACGTGAAATCATATAGGAGCTACTTCTTGCGACACTCACCATGCGTCGTATGATGATGGATATGTTGATCGTTTTTTGTTGATCTGAGTGAATTCATTCTATATGAACTGTTTATGAGAAACTTAAACACAGGAATATGTTTGAAATCTCCATTTACATGTCAAGGAGAAGCTTGTCTCAGTTAACATACTAGCTTTCAATATTTTTTTGCTTCTTCTTTTGCTTCAGAAGCCACGATTTACAGTATATCCTCCATCAAAATATTAGTTGGAGCCCAATGTTTAAAATGTGCAATATATTTTATTTCCTTTTTTTTAGCCACCATTTTGTTTGTCATCGTAATGCATCATTTAGAGCAATTTATTTTGTCTAGTTATAATATCACTGAATAAATTAGCATCTTTATTTCATCAGCTAGACATTTTGTTTACATTTTGTTTACACAAATATCCTCAATACTTTTATAACTATAATAATTACTCCTAAAACAGCTATTGGTAGTTAAAATGTGTGGGGTTTTTTTTTTCCAGGTTCTTTATTCTCAGCCCTTTTTACCCCAAGGCAAATCTTTGTAGATATTAAATCATATATTTTGTGGCACTCTTGTTCTTCTGCCACCTAGATACTGTGATACCTATTGCATATTGGGAAAATGTCTTAGTATCATGGTATGATTTATTTGCATAATCACCCACCCCTGAGCTGCACTCCAGTCACTCGACCTCCCATGATTATTAACACCTATCACACCTGTGTTTGCATTACTGCTGTGTGTATATGCCTACTTCCTGTTACAAAGCCTTGATGCATGTTTACATATATTTATGAGATATTTTCTACTTCCTCATGTGTGTTTGTCTCCATCTCTGTGTCATGTGTGCTAATCCACTGTAACACAAATGTCAAAGTCTAATGCCTTAATGCATTCAGAAAGCAGGCTTGGGATTAGGATGGAGATTGAATGAAATAGTAGTCATGAAGAGAACATTTTTCACAAACATGCTTAAAGCCAGGTATTTTCTCAGGATTAATGATTAGCACACTGCAGTTTGACTTTTTTTATTCCTGGGTAACATTTTAAGGTAATAAACACACATTGTAGTTTTGGTAACATAAATAAAGGCATCAGAGGCCGTGCATACATATTGTAGAGGATAAGCCGTGATGTGACGTGAAGGTGATTGTGTTATCAAGGGTCCGCTGCTGACTCCTTTAATCTGGACCGATGCTTTTAAATGACATTACAGAATCAGCCACAATTCTGTGGAGCACAATGACTTCATTTATTGCACTTAATATGCAGATTCATGTAAAGAGACAATGGTCAACATTCGCAGTGGTCACATGCCTCTCTCTCTCTCTCTCTCTCTCTCTCTCTCTCTCTCTCTCTCTCTTTCTCTATTCTTCCCTCTGAGATTGAGCTCAGCAAGCCATGTCGGGTAACTGAATGAAACAGACCAATAGGAGGCATAGGTAGACCGTGGAAATTAGAACTGCTGGAAATTTAACAAGAAGACGACCTTCTGGTTCTCTCAGAACAGCAGAGACGACACATTTCAAACGGGAATGTTTTTAAACACGGCTGTGTTACAATTCAACTAATAACCATTTGCAAAACTAAGGAGGTTGTAATAACAATATTAATTACAGTAGTTACAGTACTACATTACAGTGTTAGTGTCTGCTATTATTACTACTGCGCTACGTTTTTGAATATCTAATACTGTGAATCCTATTTCTCTTTTTTTATGTATTAAATATGTATTATGTATTATGTATTAAACCATAGGTAACAGCTATTGCTAAGAATGTTACACAGCTTACGCCTGAGCCTTCACAATTTCATATACATGGTATACAATAACACAAAAGACTTGTGGTTGAAAACCGCATGGAAGTCATAATTCAGTGTTTTATGTGATAGATTTTCATATTAAATAACCGGAGTAGAGAGGTCAAACTACACACACATGTGCATACTGTATGACTCACTCCCATTTACATTCCTGCATGTTGTGACTAAGCGTAAGCCGAGACGCGCCGGGGCCCGAGTGTTGTGGAACAAAGAGAAGTGTGTGTAAGAGAAGTGTGAAGACATGGTTAATTATGCCAGCTGCCACGGCGGCTAGCGCTGGCCTTTAATTTATGATGGCAGGGAGAAGAAGGGAACGTGTTCTGGAGGACGGCGACAACGAGGCCAGAGACAAGGGCTGAGAGAAATGAAGTCAGGAGGCTCAGGAGGAGTCAAGGACCTTTGAAATGATAGAGTGGGATTATCAATAAAGTCAGCTGCCTTGAAAACTAGGAGCCATTCTACTCTTGAAACAATGCTAGCACCTGAGGCAGTAGGAAAAAATAATTCTAATATGTATGTGTGTATATATTTATGTATGCATGTATGCATGATTTGTTTTTGCTACTTTTAGCTCGAGTCAGTATTAATCCTAAACTCTATTTATAATAGGAAGGATAAATAAAATACTTTCATTTCATTGTGTGTTTCATGTTTAATGTAGCAGTGAGGTGTGAATATGTGCAGTTTGAATTGTGGAGTAGTTCTTGCAGAACTTTCCTTTTTCCTAAAGTGACCTTAAACAGTCGTCTCTGAGTTTGCATGATTCTGCAAGTATTAATGTAACTACAGAAGAAATTAACCAAAAAAACCCCTGCTCCTCTGTCACGGGGCTTGGATTCAAATGCCGTTGCTTGGAAAATTCAGCTCAGCCTTCCTGAGGTAGACACGTCGGCTTAGAGAGAGGCACAGCGGAGCTTCGCACCTTCAGCCGAGACAGCAGCATGAGAAGGCCTCAGGCAAGGAATAGTACGTGATCTGATTCATGGGCTGTGAAGAGAGCAGAGGACGAATCACATTTTCTCCTCCCTCGATCCCTCCCTGCTCAGGTAAAACAGCAAAATGGCCTGTGTTAGGGCCTCTCTCCTGTGACCGGCCACACTCACCATAATGCCTGCGCTTTAGATGCAGAGGTCCACAGGGCACTCGGATCAGGAAATGTTCGCTCCCCAGCCGCCCCGCCCGCTTCGTTTGTTACCTATTTGGTGTCAGAAAATTTGGCATCGAGGGAGGAGCACTTTGGCTAGAGATTTCATTTATTTCCCTAAACATATGTTAAGCCATTGTTTCTGTTCGCCCTCCCCTCTTTCTTTCTGTTTTGCCGCAGAATCCAGTTGCCTGGCTAAGATGAATGGCGAGTGTGTAAAGGAGTTGACACCACAACACTTACTGGGAGGCAGCACAAGCGGCCCCTGGTGACCTGCGATTCAAGCCCCAGATTATGGTTGTTCATTGTTTATTTCTCTACTTCGCTTTAGTTGAGCCACAGACTATCGCACTGGTGTACGCACACTGGAGTAAACCTTTCTCCCGCCAGGCAGATTGATCAGATCTGATTAGACTTGTGTGAGTTGGAGCAATTTAAAGTTTGTTGTTATGCATACAGTATTTACACTGTTGTATACTCTTATACACTCCTCACTCTTCTAGCTACATCCCTATTTCTGTTTTATTGTATATCCTGAATAATTCATAGTAGTTACTATTACTACAAATAATAATATGCTGATAAGACGTCATCTACTGTGTAACTTAATAGTAAGCCAGGACTTTAAGGGTTAATATATTGATAGCTATGCAATATGAGCAGTTTGTAGATCTTGCAGTCTAAAACAGTCATCCATCTCCTTTTCTGTTCCCATGATTCTGAAAGTATTAATGTATTATTCAAACCTAACTCCAGAAGAAATTAATCAAAACCCATTGAACCACTGGTGTGTCATGGGGCTTGGATTCAAACACTGTTTTCCACCGCCTGGAAAATTACAAATTTAAACCAGCCTTTCGTCACCGGTTGTTATTCAGATTTACCTTTAATATGCATAGTGTATAAATGTAAGTCTTTTCAACTAAATGATTTATAAATGTAATCTCTAAATACCTACTAGAATGCACACGACACTTTTTCATGTCCTTCTTTTTTTTAATTTCACATTTACATTTTAAATTTTAAATGTACCCAAGGAAAAAAAAATCATGTTTCTTTTTATTTTCTATATGATTATACACCCTGTGTATTGCAGGCGGTGTTTTCTCTTGGCCAGTGATCAATCGGAGTGTGGTATATGACAGGATTTCAGTTTCCACAGTTGCTCAGAATAATGAAGGCCTTGCTGTTGCTGCTGGCTCTGAAATGGGCCTTTAGTGACAGAGCCAAACCACCCTGAGCACGACTCTTTCAGCATGCTTTTTATAAACGCAATGACAACCAGCACAGGTAGATTTTGACCAATCTCTCCCTGTTCCGTTTTCATAAAGATTTGTATATGTCCTACTAACAGCCAGCGAAGCAGGGTTTGTTTTTTTTTTTTTTTTTCTCAGCACGGCTTGCGTCCTGCTGTTGCTGATGTGATCGCGATCCAGTCACAGCTCGAACAAAGAGGTTTTGGGCTTCACATGAACAGCAGGTGTGCTTCCCCTCCGAGTCAATTTCCTACCTACGGTGGCTCGCTCTCTTTGCCTTGATTTCTCACCTCGGCAGTATCCAGCACTGATATTCCAGCCTCTTTCGAGGTCACGCCATGCATCTGCTTTCCGCCGCTCGGAAAAGGGAGGGGGTGTATCTTTGGGGACACAGCACTCATTGCTGTGTTTTGTTTTCCACACCTTTTGCCATATTCCCAGCGCAAAACTGTTGCTCTTTGGATTTCTCTCATTGTTTTTTCACCATGGGTGGCCAGTTTCATGCAAACCACTTCTAATTCTGTTACGTGTTTAAGTGTAATATAATCATCGCATCTCTTTTTTGGGATGAAATCCTTTTTGACAGGAATGGTGTGATTTTTGAGGCGGTAGAAATGTAGTCTTATTGTTTGCATGTGTGGGAGATGACTGCGAGTAGCTCTGTTGCAGTATATTGGGCTGATCCATGATCTCTTCATTTTTGATTTAGCTAATTACTTGTTCATTGAGATGTTTTTGCTGCGTAAAGCAGCTTTGGGATCTTTGTTATTATTATTAGTATTGATTAGTATTAGTATTAATATTAGTATAACAGCTGACCTTGGAGAAGTCAGTGTTTAAATTTCACTCTTTCTGTCATGAATCGTTTATTTGTTCAAGTGTATATGTAAAAGCTATATGAATTATAATGCAAACGTGTATAAAGAATCGACTTATAAACTCATGGTGCTATCCAATTTGTATTTATCATCATGACATTGAGAATCAAAATCAAACCAAATCATATATATAAAAGTAGAAATGGCAGTGATCCAATATTCAGGATTGGTATCAGCAAGAAAGTCTTTTGTTAGGATTGATTTGATTATATTTATCTTTTGTACTTCATCAATTTGTATTCAATTTATTATATACGTAAAGTAAATGTCAGATGAGAATCGATATCGGCCAGTACTCAATTTCAGTATCGGTATCAGTATCATGTCATCTCAAATAAAAACTGCTTGTGAAACCAAATGAGCCGAAAACCAGTTGATATTCAGTTAGTCGATGTTCGATGCTGTGCTAAAGTTCTGAGAGTGAGGACAAGAAAACGAGTTCATGCTTCTTAGGTTTCCTTAGAAGGAAACGGGGCAGCCATGGCCTGAAGGTTAGAGAAGCAGCCTTGGGCCTGAAGGGTCGCC
>JAOTRR010000028.1:1980243-1994405 GCA_028570945.1 Gogo arcuatus | reverse complement strand
ACACACACACACACACACACACACACACACACACACACACACACACAGAGCTGTCTGAGGGGGTGCCTTGGCCTGAGATCACTGAGCCCCCTGCTCTGAGCGAAGAGTGAAAAGGTGCAGGAATGTCTGATTGCAGTGTGATCTGATGGCCGGCGGATTGTGTCTTGAGCGTGCCTCAGTCACTCACTCACTCCCTCACACACACACACACACACACACACACACACACACACAGTGATGCACAGCTGCCTCAGCTTGCTCCCTCTCTCCAGGGAGAGGAGAGGCTGCCTCACACTTACCATTGCTGTGAAGAAATGAATAAAACCAAAATGAGATATCGCAGTGACAGTCCTGCCTTTTAAAAGCCACAGATTGTCATTGTGTCACATGCCGCCCGCACCTTTTGTTGACGTTATGAAAAATGTATTGCGAAGAACCTTTTTGAACACGGCGACGAATTGATGAGCGGTCCTGCACATCCATGTCCGCCATTTCACTTTGTCTGCTTGTTATGCAGTATATTTTCGGTTCCTGCTTCATTTTTCATTCCATATCAGTTCTCTAGGTTCAGTTGGACCGCATTGAGTTTGCATAACTCGTAATACAAATTCCTACTGCTTGTCCTCACCTGCCTTAGATGACCAACCTTTAATTTGTCTCTGTCACAAGGTGCTTCCTTATTTACAAAGGCACCTGTACCCATTAACAGCAACATTTTCATAATTAAAGATGAAACAGACCTTCACACGTGCTGCATAGATGCTTAGGAAATAAACAGTGATAAATGGCCGAAGTCTTCTCCGCTTCTGACTTTGAAAAATACCTGCATGCAGTTTCAGGTCAGATTCTGACAACAATTAGGCAGAGAAAAATAAATAGTCTTTGACCTTTTTTTATCCTTTCTTCCTCCCTCCTGTGAGACATGGGAAATGTTGGAGTGTCCTTGACAGGATGTGCATACACAGTGAAGAGCCAATCAGTGCTGCTTTTTTAATGATTGCACTGTTAAACTGCTAATTTTGCAAGATGAGACACAGGGGAGTCGTTGTGCTTTGACACGAATCCATGACTCTCACTATCTCCATGAGGGTTATTATTATTATTATTTTTTCGATGAAGTGCAATACAGCCTGTACTTTTTTAAAATGAGTTTTATTTCATTTGCAATGCTTCTGTATAAAATCTAGTGCACATTTATGAATCTGCATTCTTTAACAACAACAAAAAAAAGATATTGATTTGTGGATTTTGTTCAGACTGTCCTCAATTCACACTTTCATTTTAGAAAATCCTCAGATTCTCCTTTTAGCAGAGTCTCAGTCCCCGGCCTGAATAAATGACATGGATATAAGCTTCCCTTGATGCCGTGGTGTAAAAGTATTAGCTGCACTAAGAGACCTGCTCCCGGTATAATTATGTTAGGAACCAATAAGACAGCTCAGAAATCAATATGCTAAGACAGATAGAGTATAGGATCACGGGCAGTGAACTGGCCATAGATTAGGCTGGCAGGTCCCCGAGCTGAAGATCGCTAGCATTTAAGCCAATGTTTGACTTAACATTTCCCTGCAAGGAAATCATCAGAGCTTTCTCCATCCACCCGGGGCACTGGATTAGCTCTTCTCAGCAATTACACTTCTCCTTTTTTTCTAATTACATGATTTGACCAGTTCAGTCCTGCTCGTTTTAATTTGCCTGATTTTTTAACTTCCTCATCTAATTTCAATCAATATGCACTATCAGTCCTCTGCAAGGGGGAATGTTTAAGTCTGATAATTAAGACATGCACTTCAGTTACGAAAACATAAACGCCTGATTCGTCATTCGAACTCTACACTTAAATAGCGCCTAGTTTTGTTGTGTTTTTTTTTTCTTATAGACAGTGAAACAAACGCTATGATATGCTTTAAAGGCTCTGTATAAACAGAGACAGACCTGTAATTTATATTCAATTAGGTCTAAAATATATATATTTTTAAAAAAGCCACTATGGGAGGAAACAAAAGGTGTCCCTTTTGGGTACAGTACATCTGCTCAAGCCCAATCAAGCTTTGAAAGCCACGGCAGAGAACAATAGCCTTCATCAGATGGGAACAAAGTCACAGATGTAAGTGGTCCGAGTAAGTGTGCAATTTCTGCCCATATGACTGTCCTGACACAATTGCTCTAATTTTCCTCCTTTGAAATGACTGATAAAAGACTTAGGTAATTGCTATGGAGACAGCATTGCGTCCATCAAGAAGGGATGGAGGGTGTATGTGTGTGTGTGTGTGTGTGTGTGTGTGTGTGAGAGAGAGAGAGAGAGAGAGAGAGAGAGAGAGGAGGGGCATCTGAAGTAATACTGCCTCAGGGCTGGAGGATGGAGTGTCAGTTTCTGCACAGTCCCAAATTAATACTTGTCCCCTTCTCCAGCCCTACTTTCCCCACCATCTTATTACGTGATGCTAATTCGCGTTGATGTCGTATCGGAAAACACTGGCTGAAAAATATTCTAAACACCGTGCCTGGACTAATTCTCCAGAGGTCACGGAGAAGAGCGGAGTCGCCACACGCAAAAACGCTCTAATGCCCTGCTTCCGTGAAGCAGATTACCCAAATGGCATGTGAATTAAACGGAAGCACTCAGTCCTCAGAGTGCAGGAAGGTGAAGAGATCGCTCACTCTGACACCTGACTTCGACTTGTGTCCGTTCAGTCCATGACCTTGTCCCCTGAAATCAAACTCTATTTATCTGCCTGATCTCTGATTATCTGGCCATTGCACCGCGCTCTCGAGGAGAGAAAGCAGACCGCCGTTAGTTAATGGGGATGAGGTGGGGGCTGTGACACACATGAGCACTGACACACAAGCAAATTACTGCCCTGGCCTTTATTGTCAGCAATACCGTTCTTTTCTCTGACGTATGATTAGATTCCCAAAGAAATTTTTTTTATGTTTGATTTTGTTGCATATTTTTTCTTAAATGCACCTACCTAAAAAATATTTTACCTCGTCAACATATCCCCCTCCATCTCCCTTCTGAATCTGAATTTCATTTCCACTTGCTCTGCATATTCCGCAAAGGCTTTACTGGAAATAAACATTTCTCCATCAACCACGCGCCTCTGATTGCATCCTCCTTCCTATAAATCCTGCGAGGAGAGGTCTCAGAGGGTATGTCGAGACTCCAGATTCCCCTGAATCAGCTGAACTGGGATCCCCGAGGTCCGGAAACCCACAGCAACCCCCCCCCAGCCTAACTCGCACTAACGACTTCTAACGTGCTGACTTTAAAGCACAGTGCAAGCCCAAAGCCAGTAAATAATACACAGTAATGAGCTAATCAATACTTATTATGGTTTCATTGGTTCACTAAAGCAGGAACAGAACCTGGTGAGCGCACACACACACACACACACACACACACACACACACACCCCCACCCCCCACCAGTGTGTCTGATTCAGATAGCATCAAGTTTTCCCCAGGGATTTCTCTATTCAGGAATCCAGTTTAGCATGGCTGATTGACACGCATTGGATCTCATAAGCTCTAATTAAGATCCTAATAAAGATCTAATGATTTCGGCCCCGTTTTGGGCCGTTTGTTTTAAATTTTACTAAACCACACTGCTTGTTTACAATTAGCGTGTGTCCATTGCACGGCCGATGTGGTGCACTAGCTACTTTGGAGTGCATGTGTGAGAGAGATTTTCTCTGATTATGTCTACATGAAGACACTGAGAATCTCAGCGCAGAGAAACACTGTGAGGAACAACATAGGCTTCTCTCCACAATAAGTAAGGAATAAACTCGTGCTGTTATAGGAAAATAATCAACGTTTAGGTGGAGTGATGCTGCCTGACATGAAGCAGAGTTAATGTTAGCACCCTAACAGTTGTTTTTTCCTATGACATCTCTCCACAGAGTGTTTTATTCCTTTTACACCACAGCAAAAACTTTTTGTTTATTAAAGGACGACACTTCATACTTATTATCCATTTGCAGTTACGTTTAATGATGTGGAACAAGTCGGTTCCTGTTCTCACTTACGTTATTGCTTCTATAAACAGCTGTTCCCTCACCAGCCTCTCATTTTTCTCTGTTTCAAAAGTAATGATATTTTAAAAAATCGCAGCTTGTCATGTTAGCAAAAAAACTGCAATGCTGTAAACTCCTCTGTCCTGAAGATGTCACAAAACTTAGAGTTACAGCTTTACCTCTGAGTGTTACACAGCGCTGACACTGGAGACTCCTTCCATAAATGTTACATAAACACATTTCTCTCTACAGAATATTAATTCTGTATTGGAATTGTAATTAAGAAATTAACAGCGATGTGACATAAGCAAGTTTTTGTGACGTTTTAAGGAGAATATTAGAATTGGTCCAGGAATTGAGGTTCGTGCTGCATGGTAGCTCTTTAAATCAACTGCTTGAACGCCAGGTTAGGCCTGAACATATCCCTTTACCAAATCACACAACTACTAAGTTAAACAAAGCCAAATATCTGCTTTTAATCAGGCCAAAGATGTATTTAACAGGTAGAGGGTAATTGTAGCAGACAGGCACGTATAATTATGAGATCTCAGACGTTTCAGACATGTAATTACATTTGCACATTCTTCCAAAAAGGAAAAAAGCAGACTTCCGATAAATTAGTTGTCCGGACCCTGGACGTTAATTAAGAAATCCGGTGTCGGATTGCGGTGGAGACAAAAGCATGGATTCATGGTGGTGTTTGCAGAGCAAAGCTCAAAGCCACAGGAGAGGAAAGACGAGAAGATTACCCACGCAACCCGAACCTAGGATCAGCAGCGTGGAGCGCCGTTCCTATCATTCGCCTCAGCGATATAATCGGCAGGCAACAAAAGCCAGGTCAGGCACAAATACAGGCCTGTCAGCCGGCCAATGACTTCACTCACGGAGCTTCTCGTCACCGAGTCTGTCAGTGAAGAGCGATTTGAAAGAAGCATAGTGTCTCCAAGTCCTTCTGGTGCACTCAGACCTGCTTTACTGCCAGATGTGGCAGTAGTGGTGGTGGCGGCGGCGTAGTTTATGGTTGACAAGGTGAGCTTGAACATGACACTGTCATTCCAGCTGTTTTGCTAATGACATACTAACGTTTAGTCAACTGAATCAAATTTGTTGGATCACATGTGAGCTATTTCCTCCTACCTGTCAGGAATAAAACACTTCAGAGTTTGCTGTTACATGAAAATAATCAGTGAAGGGGTGGTCTAATGAAGCGGAGTTACTGTTACCACCCAGAAGTCGATTAGTTTCCTGTAACAGCACATGACGAAGCCATTTAACAGTGATTACATTTTGTATTAAGTAAAGAACGACACGTCATACATTTTATCCATTTATCTCGCTAAATGTTAAATAAATGTCTCTTGATAGAAAACTTTACCATATCAACAATCGCAAGTCCCTGTGAATGAGCTGTTACTGTAGAAAAGATAATACATTAGAACAGGCGCCTTAAAATGAACTTGTGATTTTTATAAAATTTTAATGTTATAAAATGTTTGGTTTTCGAGATTTTGTGCTTCGGTGCATTACGTTTTGATTACTCCCAGGCAGTTGTCCTCTGTGTGCATGATATTTACCATTCTGGAAATACATAACTCAAATTTACAAAAAACAAATCCTTCGTTTGATATCAATTCATGAGATTATTGCCTGCTGCCAGATGGCGCAGATGTTTATTGTTCCTTAGCAGTCTCTGACAGGGTGGCATGTAGAAATGGGATGGTTTTGAACACACCGGTTTGAAAATAGCAGTAATCATTGTATATGGTGAAATGGCCCTGCCACTGGGACGTGCGGCGAGGAAGTGCAGTCTAGGGGTGCGGCACAGATGTAAAATAGGCTCCAACAAGTAATTTTTATGTGCTGTATTTTAGCCTGTCATCACGTTGCAGGCAGCAGGAGAGTGGAAGCGGGGAAAGGTGTAGCGGCGAGGACGGGAATACACAGCCTATCGTTCTCTCCGCTGAGCAGGAGAGGCTACAGGGAGGGCACCCAGCAGGAAGCTTTGATGTAGATTGACAGATTAATCATTTCCAGCGTCCTGTGTTCCTGCCGACCTTGACAGCACTGGAACCTTGTGGAGAAAAAAATACAAAGGAAGAAAAGAAACAGGAAATCAGGAACAAGAATTAAAAACAATCGTGGAGATAATGTGCATTTCTCTTTAGAGTCAGAAATCTCCATTTAGTGACCTTGGTTCATATTGTTATTTCTAAGGTTTTCTATGGGGCTTTGATTGCTTTTGAGATCTAAAGTCTCTCTCATGTTTATATAACGCACTGTGTTTGTGTCCTTCTCTGGCTCAACAAAATAAAACCTTCTGAACCCCATCTGCACTTATTTAAGCAAATCTTTTAATTTAATTTACCTCTGGCTTGGGTTGTAGACATTTTTATTTTGAGGTTCTGCTCTCAGTGACCTCATTCCCACCTCCTAAGTCACGGCAGGGCAACCTCCGGCGCCATTAACCTTTGACAGGTATTCAATAGCAATCTTTCAGGTAACGAGCCAAGGGCTGCTGGTGCTGCGCTGCTAGCCGTTCCTCTGGTGCTCAGGGTGAGGAAGATGTCATGTTTAGTTTGCGTTTAAATAACCTCGCACTTTATCGGCAACAAACATGGCTCATTGGCATGTGGACATGTTGCAATATTAACGGAAAACTTGTTCACGTAATCGATTGTGTTGCAGATGCAAATCCCAGACTGAAGAACACACAGACAGTATGGATTTTATTTTTTTCTTCTTTTACTTGTTCAAATCAAATTGAGATTTCACACGACGTGGCGTGTTGATGTCAGGAATTTTGAGCCGCCTCATTGATTCGAGGAAAGTGAAGTGCTATTGAACTGTACACGAGACCTTGTAAGACCAGTGAATGTAGTGATAGGAGAGAGAAAAGAAAAGACAGACGAAGAGAGCTGTAATGTAATTTGGCTTTAAGATGTTCCATACATTCCATCAATACAAATCGTGATGCAAAGAAGGTGGCCAAAAGCGGTGATCACTCCTTCCGTGGTGTGTGTTTATCCAAACAAAGAGTCTATTAAGGCAGTCACACACATGCATACACACACACACACACACACACACACACACACCCACAATGCTTCAGAGCTGCCAGCACCAGCCATCTCCCACTACTTCCTCACTGTGATTCGTAATCTATATTGATGCCTCTGAGACAGCAGGCTATTGATCTGGCCCTGTCTATAATCCCGCACCATATCCTCTGCTTGTTAGACATCTGTGGGAATATAAACTGGGTTTTCCATGCAACTTAGAGAGCTTCTGTCTGTAATGCACCATGGGTGCAAGTTAGACCTCCTGCACCCTCCCTTCGACTTTCAAGAAAGTCTTTTAACCGCATAGGGTATCCCAAACACGCTTTGTGTGTGTTTGTGTGTGTGTGTGTGTGTGTGTGTTTGTGTGTGTGTGTGCTAGAATTCCCAGAGAATCAAAGTTTCTCTGTTAATAGTTTCAAAACTTATTCAGAAAGTGAATACGACTTGAATATGCTATTCGTTACTTTTCCTTTCCCAAAGCTTTCTTTGATAACAATTCGACGTTATCCGGTCTGCTTTACATCATTCCAAATGCCAGCTAACAGCCGTCTGTTGTTCCACTCGCAGATACTAATCTCCTCGGTCCAAAGACAAATGATGAAATGGGTTAAACAAGGTCACTTAACTCAATCGCATGCTCTGTAGTCAGAGTAACTACACGAGTGAGCTTAATTAAATGTACAAATAATTAGTTGACCTTAGCTAATAAGCTTTCTCCAAAAATAGCCCACGCCGCAAAGACAGCAGCGAAAAAAAGAAGCCGACGCAGTTCTAAGTTCTAACGACGGTAGTGCGTTCAGTATTTAAATATTTAACCATAATAGAAGAGTAGAAGATTGGATAGATTGGATAAATCACAATCTTTGACATGAAGGTGGTTGTATAAATTTAATTATTAAGCCTTAAGATGAGATGGAATATATAAAATTTCATGGAGTCGTATAAAGCGTGTCCACCGAGACTCGTTTAAACGGCTTAATTCCATTACCAGACAGCAATGATTTCTTGTCTTTAAAATTTTCATTTAATTAGCCAAATAAACCGTTTACAGTTTTGTTAGGCAAAATGGTCTGCTCCATATCGTCCAAATTCCTTGTGTCCACTTTGCACACAGTCAAAACCCGTTTGGACAAATCAAATGATATTTACCCCGTCTTCGGTTACAAGCCTTCAAGATTATAGGCTTCGGGGAAAATCAATACAAAGTGCCAGCTTATCTACCAATATATATATATATATGTGCTCTGTGAGAACGCTAACTTTTCCTCTGCCTGTTAGCGTTCCTCCCGTCTCACCTCAGCCCTGTCCCCTGGAGAGAAAGCCAAGGACATCCGCCATCCATAAAAAGTCCCCGAATGGCTTCCTGGTGAGAAGTTTATAAACTAAACTCCCAAACCGCGGCGCAGGTCCGAATGGCTAACCTTTAGCATGGTGAGGCTGCAAACTTCAGGAGGGAGGAAGGGCTTCCGACCCTTTGGATGATTTGAAGACTCAAATACCACTTTCATTTATTATTTATCCCGGCGGGCCGAGGGGAAGGGAATGCAAGCGGAGAGTGTCATACCTGACTGGGTAATGTAAAGAAGTGGCCATCTCTGCGAGGCTCAACCCCAGGGACTCAAATCCCATTAAAGGTCCGGCAAAATTGCTTAATATCCAGGACTGAAATAAGCTGTGGATCAAAATGTTCAGATGTGATGATGGGCGACAGGGCAGCTTAATATCTCTCTAAAATTTCATGTTTTTTTACTTATCCAAGAAAGAGATAGGTATGTTTTTCGGGTCGAATTTTAAAATCATACATATGTTCCGGATCATATCTCACGTGTATATGTTACGCAGCAGACCTATCAGTCTTATTAGATCAATATCTAAGCAATGACAGTAGATGAAGAAGCTCCAGATTCAGCCCATGGCCAAGCCCGAGCGCTATTAGATCTCTTTTGTTGTATCCTTTGTCTTTCTCTGCCATGTTAATGCTCTTGGGAAGGTAATGAACCTGCGTAATTGCAGAAGGGTGTAATGATGCATGTATGTATGAAGCATGGCCTTGTGCCTGTGCGTTGAATTTTTATCAATAAGAGAAATTGGATTAATATTTCAAAGTTAATGTTTGTGTTCAGGACGTTGGTGCAAAGCAAACATGAATTAAGTTTCACAGTCGCTTGTGCAAAAATACAATTTTCTTTGGCATCGTAACTGATCTTTTTAATTATACCCTTAATAGCGTTATGGATTTTTAAAAGATAAATTAATATTGGCATTCTGGCAATTACAGGTCCTTATTATTTTTTATGAAAATAACGGTCAAGGCTCATCTACTTCCTTAAGTCCATAGGCAAGAAATAATTCCGTGTGTCTGCAGTCAATAAAATTATCATTTATATGTTTCTTTCACCTGTGCTAGGTGGTTATTTTGTACAAAATAACAAAATATTCAGTGTTTTTGTATCATTGATTTCATTTTCACATAGATTTCTGTTTTGACCGCCAAGAAACTGAAAAAAACCCCAGTTCAATTAAAGTGCATAGATCCCTATTCATGGCACTGATTGGGAAATATGCATTGATTTAACTCTGAACTTAACTTGACTTGGCCTGACTCTGTGTGTGTGTGTGTGTGTGTGTGTGTGTGTGTGTGCGCGCGCGCGTATGTGTGTTTGTGGTTTTCTAGCAATGCTTCTGCTTTCAGCTTGAATCTCAATACAGACAATCACCGGAAAATGTTTTGCACCATTATAAATAAGTGGATGCAAATTCCATACTCTCAGAACACACACACACACACACACACACACACGCAAAAAAAAAAAAATCCATCTGGTTTATCTATACTGTTGAGTAGTGAGCTTTGCAGTCATGGAAGATTTTACAGTCTGTTTCCTCTATTCTTTTGGACGCTGCAGAAATGCAAATCCTGACAAATCTTAAAGGCAGAGAAAAGTATCCATCACGTCGTATTGATGATGTTGTAAAGTATCCAAAGTTGAAGTTAACACAGTGTACAACAGACATAGTGAGGGAGAATATATATAAATATAAATATATATATATATATATATATTGTGTCTCAGGGCTGTAGGACAAATGAAGGGCATCGACTTGCACAGCAAACTCGAGCACGTTTGCCTGCACCACAGAGGACCTCAAACCCCGCGAAGCGCCTCGAGCGTCTCCAGCATGCTTGTACTGTGCATCCTTGGTGAAATGCTCCCTGTGGTTGGCCTGCTTAAATCCAGAACCTCCCCACTGTACACAGGTCACCCCGGCCGAGCCTTGCATGGCACGGCACACGGTTTGTTTTTCATTTGTGTGTGATGCGTATCCACAGGGTTCGGCCCTCCATATGTGTGTAATGTAAATCGCAGGGTTGGACGTGGGCCGAGCGAATGAGAATGTGCCTGACAGATGTTCGGCAAGTTCCCAGCGAGCGATGCTGCTCGTTTCTTTGGCCTCTGGAGGGAACTCTGTGCCACACAGTAGCGTCTCGACTCGAACGGGTTCAGTCTGGGTTCAGCAGCGCAGTCACAGGAACCACGAGCCACCTCGTGTGAGAAAGTTAGGAATGATTATTTACGATTTTTTAAATTATTCTTATGTAGAATTCTCAAATCTGAGAAGGTGTTGATTAATTTTCTATAAGAGCAGCTCTGACAGTAATGCGGCTGAAAAACAGTATTAATATTAATGCACTCGTTTCTATAGTAACAGCTCATTCACAGTTGATATGATGATATAAGTTTAATGTAAGGCAGTGTTTATTTAAAATTTACGAAGGAGGTTATGCTTTGCGGTTTCTCAGTAACATGACAAGCTGCATTTTTTTTGCATTATTTAATGTCAAGGCAGAGGAAAAAAAGAGGCTGATGAAGGAACGACTGTTTATAGCTGCTATAACGTACAGTAAATGAGAACAGGAACTTGTTTTGAGGATGTTGAATAACAGTCAATGTAACAATAATTGCATAAATATTACGATGTGTTATTTAATTAATGAAAAATTGTTAGCGTTAAAACTTCAGTGTGCGCTGTTCGAGAAAAATAATGGTCTTCGATGTGGTAACTAACTCGTAGCACCACCTTGATTATCTTTGCTAAAACAGCACAACATGGTGTGTATTATTCCTTATGTACTGTATTAAAACAGTATCACTTGTGTTGATTGGTGCAGACTTGTGCTTTTCTCAGGACACCGATCATGATTAAGTGGAAGCCGGTTTCCTGTTCGTCTTGGATGTGAAACATGATTTTGGTTATTTTTTAAATTTTGTTGTTTCTATTTGATGGTTGTATACATCATGTAAACTATCACTCATGCGATTCTGGTGAAATTTTGAAGCAGGCGTTCATTCCAGGGTTGCTTTATAGCAGCTTTTTTGTGCGTTTTTTTCCTATCCAGTATACTGAATAAATTATGACCGATATTATTTGGTGTTTAATACGTAAAAGATTTTGTTCTCTAACGTCCTTTACGACTAATCACATTTTTGCTAGCTATAAAGCCAGATGCTATCTAGCATCTTCTTGTGAAAATGTTCCTGCTAACTTACAGGAGAAAAGTGTAGCAAGTTAATGCCATGCTACAAATTAAAAGACAAATTAAAAGTGAGATTTATTTCCTGATATACTGTTCATACCGCTAATGTGTTTTCTGAAAGATAACTTTGCATTAGTGTTAGCTAGCACTAGCTTTATTAACTAAGCTGATCCTGCTTACAAAATGTACTGTATGTCTGTACTGTGTATATATATATATATATATATATATATATATATTCATATTTGTAAAGCACTTTGAGACCAGAGATGGCTTGATCCTGAGATCAGACTCACGTAGTAGCCCAGATTTTAGGGATGATAAATGAAAAGCAGAAATAAATTAGAAAAAATACTGTATTTCAAACCTCATCTCATGATCTCAAAACATACTAGTGTTTGGATTTCATACAAATAAAGTGCTAATAAATGTAACTCCGCCCCTAATGCTAAAAATAAATCTTTATGTGTTTGCATGAGACAACTGGCATTAAGTTACAAATGTAAAGAATGACACCATTTTATTTTTGTCACTTTTTGGTTGCAGTTTGGATTTTGTAGTAACTTATAGTTTGATCTATTTGCTGTATGTTCAGGGCATTTTGTTTAACGAATCAAAATGTGTCTGTATTTCTGGCTCTCTCGTTAGAAACTAGTTCTTGCTGTCAATTAATTTTAACGAATTGCCTATAACAGGGTCATCGAGAGGACACTTACAGCGTATCACACATTCACTACGAAACTTCTGCTACGATTATATATACGGTTACTGCCCCAGCGCTCATTTATCATTTATCTAGTTTTAAAATGCAATCCATAAAGCTAAATGTAGATTTAGCAGGCGATCCAGACCTCATGGACAGTTAAGGGGATTCCCTTTTGAGGCTCAGTCAGCTAGTCTATACATAATTCTACAGTGTAACTATGACTTTAGACTTCAGCCTCCATCCAAAACCACAGACTGAAATAAAAAAATGAATTTGAAAATGTGCAGTGAAAAAAAGCGGGCTGCATATAAACCGCCGGACTGTGCGGTTTGTTATTTCATTCCTTGCAAGAATTCAGATGGAGGAGGTAGTGGTTTTTGGAAGTACATGAAATTTAATTGCTTTTCTATTTTTTACGTCTGGTTTGCAGGATCGCTGTGCTGTACTGACACAGACGGACGAGAGCTTTGCAAAACATAAAAAATAGGAAATAATAATAATAAAGTGAGGGGTGAATGATGTTTTCTTTAAAATGTGTTACAAGTAGAGATGTGTAGAAAATAAGAAGGGGATTTGCGTTTAAATACAAATGTGAAACGAGTGCTTTTTGCAGTTACATACAATATTTCCATTTGCTCATGAAAGCTGATGCGTTTTTATTTAACACAAGTGAAGCTAAGGGGGGGGGGGGCACAAAACAAAACAACAGACAGTAAAAAAATGAAACATTATGTTTTACATTGCTTTTTTAGCAGACAATATAATAACCTGGAATGGAACCTGGAGTAATTGCAGCGTCTTGAGTCTGAAAGCAATATGGAAGCTTTGATCAGTCGCAGGGGATCATTTTGTGCCTTTGTTTTTTTTTTTTTTTTTTTTTTTGCCTTTGTGTCATGGCCACGCAGGGTATAGAACAGTGCCTTTATGTCTCCAGCTTTACCATTCAGTCATTTTTAACATAAAAGCTGCAGTTATGCTGCAACTGCACCAAGAAGAAATGAAAACAGCATTGCGATGGCTGTATACAATATTCCAAAGCCGAGGCTTCAGTCATTTGGATTCAACTCATATTTCAGGTATAATGAATGCTCCCTTGTTAGCCGAGCCGCATATGGGCTAAATCTGGATATGCAGGAGCCCAGCAATAATATAAAACTACAAGATCTATACATTAGGATATATTATTAGTGTGCATAGATCATGCTAGACTACATTTTTCATTCTTCTCAGTGTCACTGAGGGAGTTGTTCCTTCAGGTCTCATTTGCCTGAGATCCATAATTTATAAGTATTAACACTAGAGGAGCTTTTTAATGAAGCCCCTTTTGGCCTCGAGGTCAGGCGTTCAGGATAACACCGAAGAGAAGAAGACGGCGGTGGAGGACACTGCCATTTACGTCACGCGAACCTAATTGACCCGTGCGCCCGTATCTGTTTTGTCATTTAAATAACTCGCTGTAGTAAGCTTTCAATTAAGCACGGGGTGGCCGCGGTGTCCCCGTGCGAGATTAATGAGCTGAGATATTGGAATGTCCCCGAATGACAAAGCTGCACCACACCTTAAGCTCAGTTCGCTATTGATTCTTGTCCTTCTTATTCATCAGGGTCATACATCTGGCAAATCCTAACCGCTCTTTTCTATCAGGTAGGGGGAAAAACAGATTTTGATAAAAACAGCTATTGATAAAACTATTTGGTCTGTTAAACATTCCACTCTCCTGATGGCTTGCTTTTATTTCTTCTTAAAGTGTGTAACGTAATTTTACACTCTGTCTCTCTCTCTCTCTCTCTCTCTCTCTCCGTTTCCACTAATGTATATAGCTAATGTGTGTGTGTATATAT
>JAOTRR010000028.1:1942809-1957953 GCA_028570945.1 Gogo arcuatus | reverse complement strand
CTCTCTCTCTCTCTCTCTCTCTCTCTCTCTCTCTCTCTCTCTCTCTCTCTCAAGATTAAGGACAATATATCAGCTATGGAAAAGAGTGCATGAATGAAGGATTAGTAAACTCTGATTGTTGGATTTCTTCCGAACATGATTTCAGACAATTCACACGTCTTAATTTGGAAGGGTGGGAAATACTTGAGAAATCGTACTTCATTACTTAACAAATGAAGATATCTTGAATAAGCCAATTTCTGGACATATTTAACAGCTTATAATTGTCTCATTCTCTTGGCAGATCTAGAAATAAACACTTGAAATAAGCAAAATGATCTGCCATTAGAATAATGTTCTCTCAACGAACCCATGACTGCACTATGTATATCAGTAAAGTGGAGGTTTAAGCATCCAGTCAGATTCAGCAACGTCATCAGTGAAAAAAACCCAACCTATCGACAATCACGCCAATTCATCACCTATTTAATTTCATCAGTTACATTTATACCACAGCACGGTTGAATTCTCGAATCTGATTGGTCAGAAAGTGTGTGCTATGTTTCTGAATAACAGCACGGCTCGGACAGGAGCTACAGCTGTAACGCAAAAGGTAGGTTTATGTTAATGCACTCGTTCTAATATGTTATCATTTCTATAGTAACGGCTCAGACACAGCAACTCGGCCAGCGGACACTCCACATAATCAAAGACAAAATAAAAATCTAAAATAATCAGATTTGTTGTTGTTTAACAAAGAAAACAAAAAAAATTGTTGATGTGGTGATTTATTTATTTATTTATTTATTTATTTATTTATTTATTTTTGTTAGGAGACATTTATTTTAAAAACAATTATGGAAGGAGTGTCCAGTTTCAGTGGTTTGTAACAATCACGGTGCTTTGTAAAGTTTCCCAGCTCAGGAGAGTGTCCAGAACAGAGGAGTTTACGCTTTCTGCTTTCTCTGTAAAATGACTAAAATAAACATTTTATTTTAGCGAGAGAGAGAGAGAGACTGGTGAGGGAAGGACTGTTTATAAGCTGCTATAATGTAAGTGAGAACAGGAACTAACTCGTCTCTCGAACGTTCCACATCATTAAATCTGACTAAAACGTCGACATGCGTAACGTGTTGTTCGTTAATAAATAAAACATTGTAACTGATGGAAAATCGCTGTGGTATTAGCGGAATAATACACTCCAGACTGTGCCGTTATAGGAAAGTTATCCACGTTGGGCTGTATCTCTCCGTATCACTGTTATTCCTTCCTTAATTTTACTTTTAATACTTTAGTACAGTTATAAGTAGCGACTTTCTGACTTTATATTATAGAATATTTTCTGACACATGCATACACTGCAAAAATGATATCTTCAGTACAGTCAGATTCAACTAATATTTCTCTTTATTAGATTAGATTTTTGTTAATGGATTCTAAGATTATTAAGCCTGTTTCTGGAATACGACAATTTTAAGCTTGAAAAGAGTAAAACATTTTCTAGAACTAGGCTTAACGGTCTTCTTATTTGCTATATAAGAATCTCATAATGAGAAATATTAAATAACTTCTCCTTTATTCATGATATCTTCATTTCTGTGTCATGTAAGTATAACTTCTCAGTACTTTATCCAGGTAAGGTTGGCGTCAGGGGCGGGGCTAGCGTCATTACCTTTTCTTACATCTTCTTACGTTGCACTGAATTTGAACGAAATCCAAGCACATCATCCTCATTCATATTCGTATAAATTTCCCAGGAGATCATGTTGCGGAAATCTGCAATATCCTTCCTCGAGCCTTTTCATTTTAAAACATTTTTAACAAGAGTCATTTCTTCATATCATGGCATTACGTTATAGCTGTTAACATATATGTTATAGCTTTCTAACATATCTTGCGTCTTAGACTTTCTCTGCTTTGATATGAATGCCGATTAAAAGTGTTGTATTTATTTATCTGTTTTATTTCGTGTGTGTTCTTGACTGTATGGACAATCGCTTATTGTTACATGGATGTTTATTTATAATGTCAAGGATCTCTGATTTTATAGGCATTTTTTTGCAGTCAAGGAGAATGTTTTCGTCATGGGGCTATTACATGTAAAATCTGTTTAATATGCTGTTTCTTTCGTCGTCTTCTTCTTCTTCTTCTTCGTTTTTTAAATGCATCTTTATCTAAGTCCTTGGTATACGCTAAGAAAGATTTTTATAGATAAGTGTCCTGTTCTGTATTCACTCGTAGGAACCGGCTTGTCATTCTCTCTTTAACAGCAGAAATGTGACAAGTAAAGAGCTATTGCAGGACATTTTCTGTTCATTCACGGGCTGAAGCATTGTTCACCAACCGATATAAATGCATATGAGATTGAAAATGGGTTATTTGGATGTAAAAATGGAAAATAAATAAATAAATAAACAAACACAAGGATACTCCAGCTGTACGCCAGCAGCCGTCACCAGGGTTTTGTTCTTATCTATTAGTATGAAACAGGAATTGCTTTTGAAGGCAATGAGAATGAAGCGACTGAATGCAGCAGGACTATTTATGATGTGAGGCTTAAGACATGTCAGACGAGTTATGAGATTTAAAACCGTTTTATTGTGGGATTAAAACAGGAAGAGGATTTCAATAGGAAAATATGAATCAGGCACTAAATGGGGAAGCATGAGAAATGGGGCAGAGAAAGTCACTCTTTTACTTCCTTTGTGTATTTTGTGCCATCCTCAGGGCTGCTAATAGTGAAAGTAAAACCAGGTTTGAGTCTCGTTAACGTTAGAGTGGTGTAACTAGTGGTGTAACGATCTGACGATTTGGATCGATGTATTGATTTAAAAGGCAATGATTTATATTCATCGATATTATGCAGCTACCATAAATTGATAATTATCTATTATAATTTCTGACAAATTAATTATTACAAAAATAATTCATATTTTTTAAACCGATGTGTAAATAACTTTACAGGCTAGCAAGCTGATTTGCCTGTTAGCAATTAAAATAATGCTTCTGTACATCAACATCTTTCACAAATTAACGGTAAGCCTTCTCCAGATACTAGGGATGTGCATCTGCACCGCTGAAGCCAATCCGCATTGCCAAGGATGCATAGGAAGCAACTACTAATGCGATACGATACGATACGTTTCCTATTGCGATGCAGTGCGATTCGACATGCTTTGATTCAACGCAATACGATTCAACGCAATACGATGCAACGCAAAAGAATATGATGTGATGCCATTCAATATGTAGCTCTTCCTCCTCCATGATAATCCTCCATGTGACTCGGGGAGGATCCAGCGCAAGACACGACTTTTCTTTTTGAAATCCTGTTGGCACTATGGCGAGAGAGAGTCACAGGGACTATTATTTTGAAATCCCTTTAGAGCCACGGCTCCGACTCACACGTGACTTGACGAGAGGCTTGACAGCAGTGGAGATGAGAGAGCGCTTGAGAAACAGTTTAGAGCGGCGGAATCAATCTGAACATAAAATTATCGGTCACATTTCTAAATAATTAAGGTATAGGGCCTCTACTAATAATTATATATTAATAAATCGGATTTTACCGATGCAAAGATGTTAGAAACGATGCATCGCATGAAGATTTCATCCCAAACTGTATCCGGTGCACACTTTTTAATCAGGGCAATCGCATCGTGAACTTTTATGTCGGATGCGAATCTGTGAATCTTACCATCCGCACCAGACACGGAACAAAGTTGGTCACATGTCAAACGGAGGAAACTAAATTGTATCATGGCGTCAGATCTTTGCATTATGACTCGAAAGCATATCATGTGCATGGAAGCCTGAGTGCACACCTTTAACACAAAGCTTATTTTCTTCTGTTCGTCTTTTCACTTCATATCACATTGATCTTGTTTGCTCAGGAGGCAGTCCTCAGCTATTTTATCATTTCATATGTAAATAACATGTAAATATTTTGTATATCTTCAAATATATATATATAGTGTATATAGTATGTGTCACTAGTGGTTGCTACTGCTTGTGGGTGTGGCCTGTCCTGTGTTTGTTGTGTTTGTTTGTTTGTTTAAAAATGTATATAATTTAATGTATATGAGTTCCAGTTTTGAGATCCATGTTTGACTCGCTTCATTGGCAGATTAGCAAAGTACTAGCTACTACGTACTCTCATCCGGGGCACCAGTGATCTCTGCTGCTTCCTACCAAGCTTTCTTTCTTTCTTTCTTTCTTTCTTTCTTTCTTGTGAAGTTGCTTGCCACTTGCCACTGTCACTAAAATCAGAGCTCTGTGTTGTGCAAACACGTAGAAAATGGCATGGTCCTAACTGTAAACTGTAAACCGTCTCACCACAAAAGTTCCTCTTTACTCAGGAATTTTCTCCGACCTTACTAAGAGGCTGTTTGAAAAGTAGAGCACATATGTCACGGTGCCCTTAACACAGCCCGGCTCTACAGGTATACACGGCTTAGTTCTGTCAGTGCGCTCGTTTGTCCAAGTTGTTAATATAAGCTTTCAGAATAAGATTGCGGCGTCGCTCCTTTATTGAACGCAGCTCTGCTGATGCACAGCACCGTGATCTCTTTTAAGGCCGCTCGCTGCTTTTTTGTAATTTTAACCTTGCAGAGGCTTGTGTTCCTGTGTTCCTATTCTAAAGCTTCCTCATTTTCAAACTGGCACTGATGCTATCAGTTTCACTCTCTGCAAACTTTGGCTTGTGTTTTCTTTCAGGTATTTATGTAAGCAAATTGGACAGCTTTGTTCGTTATTGTGTATAGAAATTCTCAATTTTGATGAAACGTCTTATTGCAGGTTATGTTGTTTGTTTGTTTGCTTGGCTGAGCTAGAAATGTCAGTCTGTAAATGAAGACTTTTTTTTTAAATAAAAGGAGCCGTAAATAACGTTTCTGCTTCGCCTGAACATTTCTGGGTGATGTCATGATATTACCATCTTGCAGAATCTTCTCTGTTTAGTAACCGCGGTGATTAGTGTCCTGTATGTAAGCAATAAAGCACTCCATGTTGTGCTGTCATGGGAAAGTAATCAATGACGGAACAGCGTGATGACGTTACAGTTATCACCCCGATGTTGATTATTTTCCCGAAACAGCACGTCCTGATGTGTTTTTCCCCCTTTTTATTCATTAAAGAATAAGACCTCATACTTTTTATGCATTTATAGTTACATGTAATGTTGAGGTCAGTTCCTGCATCAGCCTCTCTTTTTTCTTAAGTTAATAAGACAGCTTAAGAAAGTGCTCACACTGGAGACTCCTTACTTTTTTTCCCCAATTAAGACAGAATGTCCATCTGTAATATGAAATTGAAAAGAAAGCCTGTTAGGCACTACTCAAATCTTGATTTAGATCATCAACTTTTTGTGCTATGGTCCCCAATCATCACAAGTAAATTTCTTAACACAATTTTTAAGAGAATTTTTTTTTTTTCAGTTTAACAATGCTCTGTGCGTTTTCTAGTTTTACTTCCAAATACTGTATTTTGTGCTTCATTTTTTTCTCTCCATCATATTGCTGTTTGTTTATTTGTCACTCTTTCACTTTAACACTTTGTTGTCTTCTGTCCCCAACATCATAATACACAATCTTCAGAATGTTTTGAAATAAAAACCAAGCCACTGTTATGAAGGAAAGCAAAAAGCAGACATTCTTGGGTTAGCTAATACCACGGAAAAGTGTTTAGACTTTCTTTACATCGCAGTTACTGATTTGGCAAATCCTTTAGACAGGATATGAGCTCAGCATCGAGGTTTAAGGTCTGACTCGAGACCCTGACACTGACTCATAGGGATTTGAACTCACAACCTTTCGACCTTCGCTAGCTTCATACCTTAGCCTGCTGTTTGCTCTCATGTCAAGCTGCGTGTCTGCTTTATTTCTCAATTACATTAAACCGCTATAGTGAGAGAATATACAGCTTTTTCACTCCATTGGGCAGCTGAAACAGACGACCGCTCCAAAGACACTGTCGTAACAGATGAGGCACGCCGCTCCAAAGCATCGCAGCAGGGTGACGGTAGATAAGCTAGAATTACACACTACAGGCAGTAGTATTTATCGCTTCGCCTTATCCTGTTTCCTCGCTCTTTTCAAACTTTATCTAAAGTGCTGCAGTTTTTTTAAATAGACAAAAGCCTTACCTAACACCCGGATGCATTCTGACGGACGACCTTGAGGGATATGTTGCCTTTCTGACCACCTGTAGTTCTGTAGGCTTTTTTTTCCTTCTTGCATTAAAGCATCAGCTTTGGTATCGTAGGTGTACAGATATCACACCGAGCAGAGGATAATCAATCCCACAATCCAGAGTTCATCCTCCCACTGAGTCTGATGTTTTTACATGTGTGGATGTCTTACTTCTTTTTCTTAGTGCTTTATCCACTCGGGTCACTCCGGGCTAGGTGCGTGTATGATAGGAGGTGCAGCGTGAAGCTCAAAATGTGCTTGCTGAGCATCTGAAATCAAAGTTCAGTCCAGGCTGTAGCACAAATCACCCAAAAAGATACCTTAACGCAATGGAGTAACAAAGATAATGTGGAACTAAAGGAACGAGTAAACAGTGCGGAGGACATTATAATGGCGCATACAACATTCGATCACTAATTTGTTTTAATAAAAAGGTACAGAATATGACGTGGGCTTCATCATATATAATTGTGCTATTAAACTGTTCGGTCTCCTATTTTTAAATGCACAACATCAAAGTTCTCAAAGTGGAGTCTGTAAACCACAGGAAGACCAGACGGTCCATTTTTAATGTTTTTATTTGTAAATTATGCACCGTTATTAAAGTTATTGTATGTACTATTCGGTTATTAGAGTTAATCGCCTGTTTGAGTGGTCACCCGAATTGTCTGTGTTTAATCTCAACGCTCCATAACCCGAAAACAAGTACGAAATAATGTCTAATAAAGTAATAACAATTTTTATAAACTTTTGTGCCCTTATGTGTCCTGTCTTTGAAAAGTTTACTAAAATGAATCAAAAGATTTATACATTTATAGACTAATATTATGTGTTCATTAATATATATAGTTCATTCAAGTAATATATATGTTCATGAAACATCTGTATTGATCCATGGACTTTTTTTTTTTTTACATACTTACTGAAAGTTTAGTCAATTTATTCACTTTATAGTGATGAATTTGCAGTTTTTGCACAATTTCAAATAACTTGAAAGCTTATGTATGAGTATAAGAAGCGCACGCAAGCAAATTCCAAGTTTAAGTTAAGCATAATTATGCCTAAACACAGATACAAACAGTTTACTACAAACATCTGGAGCCATGTCTCTTGGAAATGAAAATATAATATATGCAGAAATTTTAAGGATTAATTCATTTGCAAAAAGAGAAACTCCAGCATGTGAAAGTCTATGTGTTGAACAGCTGTGTGTGTGTGTGTGTGTGTGTGTGTGTGTGTGTGTGTGTGTGTGTGTGGGCGTATAGGACACCCTATACCGAGGTGTCTGTTTTACATAAAACTCCCTTTTCTCTTATAAGCACCTCCCATGATTCCCCTGGGCGAACACAGGAAGTGTGGGCTCAGCATTCGGGAATTCAGACGAGCGCGCTATGTAAAGAGAAGTTCTTAATTTATTGATCAGCGGGCGGAGGGTTCGAGGCAGCGAGTGTGGAGATGAGGCGAGGAAAGAGAGTTTATTTATCCCCGTTGCTGAGTATTAATCATGCCGGATGCCTGATGTACGTCTGAGCTATGAGAAGATACAATTCTGTATAGCCTGACTCATCACTGACTTTCCAGCCATGAATCTCTCTCTCTCTCTCTCTCTCTCTCTCTCTCTCTCTCTCTCTCTCTTCTTCCCAATAGATTGAAGGATTATTTTTATCTTCAGTGATTTATGATTTATATTTCCCCAGTGTTTGAGATGTTTGAGAAAGGCATCTTGACATGTCTGATCTGTTTGCAGCTGAAATGACTGCTAAGAATTCACATTTATTTAGAAATTCAAAAAAACAAAAAAACTTACGGTACTTAACAGTACCGTTATGAATATCACCACAAACACTCAAAGATACATCCGTCTCTTCACGTTTACTGTGTACTTGTCACCTGGGAAGTGAATGTCGTGCACCTTAAAATACATTACTGTATTTAACCTTAAAGGCTTTCGAGCATAAATTTTCCATTGTTCGTACCTTGGGAAAAAGAACCGTTCACTTTTTTTCAGACAGCGTTTCACATCTACACCTCTACTGTCCACGTTCCAGCCGTGAAAGACGTTATTTGCTCTTTACGCTTTCCCTGTGCTACGCATTACTCAGTTTTTACTCCATTTCCGTGCTGCTTTTCACTATAATGAATGGCTCCATCTTGTTTACTCGGATGTTGCCATCTTGGAGGTTTTGGCTTAGCAAAGTCCAAATAAAATCCACTCAGGTTTGCAGGGCGTTAGTGCTGTTATGTGACTGTCGAAAGAAGTAATGGGGTGACAAAGAAATAAAGTAATAATAAATCTCTGAGGAGAAGGCATCTGTGCACATCTGGACACTCAGTACATTCAGGGTCTTTGGAGAGGTGAAAATAAAACGCACCTTGGCAAAGGGAGATCTGAAATACACACACAGGGCCTTTGGTTCTACAGGTTTTTATGCAAAGCTTATATCTGTGTGTAAATTTACATAAATTATACATGTAATTTACATGGTACTGTATATCCTGGCAGTTGTGAAAGTTGTAACGGTCATCCTGTGTCAGGTAATACATTATCGTTTCGATATCGTTATCATTGCTGTCTGGGTGGGAGGGGCATACTTTGTTTCCCCTGCCGATCACAGTGACGCTAGCCAATCGTGGGCGTCTGTGAGCTCACGTATGCGGAAGAGGGCGGATAGCGGTTTGCTATCCGAGTGTGTTACGTTGTCCTGCATGAACAGCAGTTGGCTAGATGCAGTCGGCTAGCTTCACATGTCTCACAGGAAGCACGTGTGACATGTGACATTTACGGTCTCTGGTTGGTCGCTGTTGTGTGATAGGCTCGAGCTGGCTGGTGGGTGGGAAGAAAATACTTTGGGGGGTGGGAATACTATGCTTCTAGAGGGTACTATAGTTAAAGAAAGCAGCGTGCAACTTTTGACGTAAGATTTAAATACAGTAGTATTTACTGTAAAGCTGTGCAGAGAGTGTGTGGATCCTATACATGTAACGTTTATATATGAGTAGAAACAAATGAGAATGGACTGTGGACATCCTTCCTCAGCTGCATTTCTATGCTATCTATCCGCAGCAGGCCTACGGTATCTCGGCGTCTCTTTGATGCCTGTGGATGATACGCAGCTGCACGTTATGTCCGCCCTCGCTGGGCGTCGGATCCTTACTGCAGGTGTCTGATGAGGGTCAGAATTAGTGTGTAATCTACTCAAGTCGTGGAGGCACATCCCCTACATCTGGAAGCATTACCGCGCAGTAATTGTGGATGAATGGAGGAGAATGAATTTCATTCAAGCTCCGATCAGACAAACGCAACAGCATTTGGCTAAATGAGATTTGTGTTCATTTTGTAAGGCTTGCTTTTCCAAAGCAATTTAGCCTTTACTCTGTTTGTTGACATAGCTTTTAATGTGACAACTGTGACACGTTTCTGCAGCAGATGGATATATGTGCTGTTTTCTTTTCTCTCCAAACGGTTTCCTCTAGACAGGTGCTTCCTGTCCCGCTCTGATCTGAAATTAAACACGAGGCCAGATGTGGTGCCTGTAGCGTGGCCGAAGCTCCTGCGCCGACCGTTTCATCAGAGTTCAGCAGGGGGATCGGCCTATAAACCCCACGTCTGTGAAAGAGAAATATGTGACATGCAGGTTTCTGAAGGCCAACTTTCCCTGAACCCTGAGTTCCTTTGTTTAAAGCTGAACGTGTGTGTGTGTGTGTGTGTGTTTTTATTTAATGGAATAGTAAGTCCTAAGAACAATGTCTATTAGCATCAGTAACAGTCAGAGTAAATAAATAAAAGCATTTCTATTTTTTTTATTTTTAAGTTTTATCAGATTTTTTGTTCTGTTCAGGATTCTGTCTATGTCACATTCTGGTTTATTAATATGACGATATAATATCGATATCTGGACAAATTATGAACAGTACCATCAGTATTTTTGCACAAAATAGAAGTCGACAAAACACAATTGCGAATGTTCTGTGTTTCCATTGAGTGATGTTATGCGATTAAAGCTGGGTTTTCTCCTCTCATGATTTTCATTCCGAGTAAACGTGGCGACGGATCTCCATGACCTGATAAGTGTTGGCACGGTGGTTTCTATTGCATCCAGCGCAATAACCCTGGCTTCAATGCGAAATATTTTGCGAAATATTGCTTGGTCGAATTGTCTGAAAAACCACCTCGTGTGTAAAAGCGTATAAACGTTTTTGAGGTATTTGAGTGTTTTCGAAATTCACGTGCTTCCATTACTTGTTTTTTAGTTCACAATTTCGAATTGTGTGTTAAACAGTTTAATGGAAACCGGACTAAAGAAATTTGAATTTAATAAAACTCTAGGATGTCAATGCGTGTTCATTTTAACCGAGCTGAGTCTTATTATATTATTGACGTGAATTGAAACCGAATCATATCGGATCAGTAGTGAATCGAAGTGTGCTCAATGGTTACTTCTTTACCCGTAACGTTTTTGTATCACGTATCAAGATGCGTATCATATCATCTGAAAGATGGAGATTCACCCCCAGCCTGTACTATTGCTCATAATGGCAGGTTGCTTTTCCGTGCTATTTGTTATTAACAAATGATCAGTGAATCGATAGTTTCTTAGATATTTGTGAACCGCATGTATATGTTTTAGATTAAATCCCAGACCTGAGAAGGGCCTCGTTTCAGAAAGCTCTGCTGGTGGTGATTTTTTTGGTTCAACTTTCCAGAACAGAGCAGGGTGACATCAAAGGCTTTTTTTTAACTTCTGACCAATCAGGCTGCAAGTTGGGGATAAGAAAGAAAAAACAAACATGGAGGACAGATTACCTGGGACATTCACCTATTATGCGATGTGACGTCCAACTTTAACTGTGGCTGCATGCAATCATGTTACACAAGCAGCTCAAGCTCTCTTGCTTTTCTGCAAACAAACCCCTCATCACCAGAGTTACTCCAGTCTTTATTTCATCCGCATTACCAATCATAATAAATCTCATCGAAAGAGCAAGCTAGGCTAGTTAGTTACTAGCTAGGACTGATAGGACTCGAGTTTTAGCGTACATGTTGTGTGAGCCACTTTTTTCATATCAGGACAGACGTGTGACCGTATTGTCCTCGTTTCAATTCAATCATCATCTCATTTTTTGCTATCGTTCTTGATATTTGCACGAGTATATCATTTTAATTTTAACAGTTGTTTTATATGTGAAAATGTGTCTCACCGAGTCCCTCCTTGCCCTAAACGAGCTCCGTCCTTTGTGACAGTGCATGGAGAGCTTTGATTTGACCGTGTGCGTCTGAGAACGTGGCCGTGATGGAGTGGAGCTCTCTCAAATCTCTCAGCCCATCCTAATAAAGCCGTGAAAGGTCAGCCGTGATTGATGCTTTGTGTGTCTCTGTCATTTTCAATTACTGGACTTGAGCTCGTAATGCCGCATCCATATGAATTTTGCACATTGAGTCGTTTTTATATTTTCCTTTGCCTGAGAATGAGATTTCAAAGGCTGTCCTTGTTGTTCTGTTTATGTGTGTGTAAATGTATAAATGTCTAATGTACCTGTAGTGCATTGTGGGCTGTTTGTTAATCCTGGTATATCATTTAGTACATACATATACACTTGCATTGCATGTTTTACTGCCTGGATGTGATTAATGCATCCTATATTTTGGGGGGGGGGAATTGCAGACGATATTCTATACAGGGCAACATCAGCTGTTTAGATATTAAATCTTACGACACGAAGAGTGAAGATATTATTCACAACATCTGCCTAGACCTCATTTTAGAAAGCCTGTTTATGTGAGTTTATATATATATATAGATCATCATCATCATCATCATCTTCTTCTCCTTCTTCTTCATCAGGATCATTTAATTGCTTTATTTGTTCACTGAAAGGCAAGAGAGAAATTCAAAGCATGTTGAAAATGTGAAGATAGCAGTGTGCTTTATGAGGGCGAGCAGCTGATATATAGCCCAGAACCACTCTATTAAAAAACAGAGACCTGTGCCATTTGTGAAAATAGAGGTCATATATGCTGAGGTCACGTGATACCTATAAAATCAAACTTTTTTAATAACTAGCCATATATCACCCCCGCCTCCATCATCGGGAATGTTAAATCACGGGGCCGGTTTAGCAATGCATCCAAAAGACAGGTGTTATCGGAAAAAAGCTCTAAGATCTAAAAGAATGAGTACATAGGCTTTATCATCATCTCACTTTCTTTGTTGTCTTTTTCTCCTACTCTTAAAGGTACGTCTGAGCGCCTGCTCTTCCCCCTCCCAGCTACCCTGCAGTAGTATTTTTAGCCCTCATTTGTTTGAGCGTTTTTTAATCTGAGGACATTGAAAAGTTGTGCCCTCTGTGAAGTCGTCAATCACGCCGGAGGGAGAAGCGCAGGGCATGATTTGTTATCTGCTATTTCTCTCGCTGTGTATAGAGAGAGAAAGAGAGAGAAGGAGATAGGGAGAAAGAGAGAGAGAGAAATAGAGAGAGAGAGAGAGAGAGAGAGAATCTCACAGTGGCACGTCTGTCCTTAAGGCCATCACTTACACAGGACCACTGTCTGTCAAAAAGCAGCGGCAACTTTAAGGGCCGCCTTTGTTGGCTCGGACAAATGAGGGTGACCTTTAACAATAAAATAGACACCTACAGAGAGAAATGAAACGGCAGTTTAAATTAAGAGCACCAAGCGGTCATTTCAAACACTTCCTGTTGAACCACGCGAGAGGGAGGGGAAAAGGAGAAGAAAAAAACAGTCTGAAGTTTTGAAGTTGAACTTAATTATACAACACAATGTGGGCAGCACTTGTCAATAATGAAATCTACCTGGTCAGGGATATTGACGAACAGCGTGGAATAAAACTTAATGTGGCCTGAAGCGTTCCAGAGAGCCATCAATTATGAATGCTATCGACTGAGCATGTCACATAAAAAAAGAGATGGAATTATTTGCCTTAAAGGCCAGGATGAGTTTATTCCGTTTTTTTTTTAACCCAGTGCATTTGGAATTACAAACACTTCTGAAAAACCATTGATGAATATTCTAGAAGGGCAGACGGATGAGATAAGAAGTGACTTGAAGCTTTGATTTACTGTTCACACTAATAGCCACTTCAAAAAAAAAAAGGGCTGCAGTGAGTGGCCTGGTGGGATGTGTATTGGCTCCGGCCAAGCGGTCAATATTTTGGCTCGTTCTCTAGCTTTGTGTTCAGTCTACGGTCAGCGTAGAAAGTGCAGCGCTGTTTGGCCTTAAACCAAGCTGTGGTCAGTCACTTTTCAGTGCTGCAGAATGATTCGTATTTGGCGTTTTGTCAATTATGGGTTATCTGGGTAATGGTTGGTTCAAACATTGAAGGGATTGAAGGAATAATATAGTATTATAGCTAAATAAGTTGAGTGGGTTGAAAAAAAAAAGTTATCTTTTGAATAATGTGAAAACAATAAGTAGCTAAGGGAATGCAGTAAGTTTTCACAACAATACGAAGAACTATGAAGTCATAATTCATCGTTCAATTGGATGAAATAAAATAATAGTCTAATTAATGTTCAGTTGCATAATTTAACAATTAAGCACGATCCCTAAGGATATAAACTCATCTAATCAACTTTGTTATTCACACGACTCAAGTACAAGTTACTAAGGTTAGCGGGAGGGGCGGAGTTAGCGTTCGCACGTCTTCTGAAGAACTTTATTTGTATGAAACTGAAAGAAATGCAACCACACTGCACTGAGACCAGGATTGTGAAGCTGTTTAAGCCTTTTCTGAAAGTTATCGAATTTTCTTTAAACAATAAAGTAGTCTAATTCATATTAAATAACGTAATTAAATATTAAACACCTAAGAATGTAAACTCAACTTTTCAACTTAACTATTCACACAGTTCAAATACAATGAAAAGTTCCACAGGTTAAGGTTAGGGATAGAGGTGGGATTAGCATCCGTACCTCGTCTTACAACTTTATTTGGATGAAATTGATCAAAATCAGCCATGTGGCCATTGTGCATTCAGATCTTTCTGAAGCTTATCGATTTTATCAATCTTATAAAATGAAATAGGACAGAATTATAGTATAATTAATGTTAAATATGATCATAATTAAATATCAATCACGATCCTTAAGAATATGAACTCAACTATTCAACTTAGCTATTCATACAATTCAGGTACAATGAAAAGTTACACAGGTTAAGGTTAGGGGCGGAGTTAGCGTTCATACCTCTTCTTATAAGAAGTTTATCATTATTCATAATAACTTCGTTATTATGACTGAAATCATCCATGTCACCATTGAGCATTGGTACAAATCTTTCTGAAGGTTATCTTAAGTCCATCACATGATAAAAATGCCTGGCAATTTGTATTATTTTATTTATTTATTCAGAAATCCCCTTCTAACCGAGCCCTAGTTGTAGCTAACGTGCATCTCTGTGTATATTGGAAAAGCCTAAACTTGTAATCCGGGGTGACGAGAGCTCTTGAAAGCATGAGTGCATCAGTAATTATAAATGAAGCTGCACATCAATTGCTTGTGTTATTTACTGTGATGAGCATCACTTCTCCACGAAAAGACTCTTTGTAATTAAAATCTCAGAAGGGTCTTCCTGGTTGGCTAACGATCAAGTTTGAGCTCGAGCTCTAGCATAGCCTGCTCAACCAAATAATGAGCTATTTATTGCCGGCTCTGGTTCTGCTTAATGGAGTGGAGGTAACGGCTCAAACACCTCACGACTGTTGGACCAGTTTCTAGGTTCCTTTTTTCCCCCTGCTTCTCCCTCCCCTTGTGCCCTTTGCTTTTCCTCTTACAGATCTAAAATGAATTATTGAAAGCTTGAAGGTTTTGGAAATCCTCTGAATTTCAAGCACCGTTTCCATCTTTGTCAACTTCAGAGGACCATATTGGAGTGAGCTCTCGTGTCTGTGTAACCTAACCTTTATTCTGCCTGTGTGTGTGTGTGTGTGTGTGTGTGTGTGTGTGTGTGTGTGTGTGTGT
>JAOTRR010000028.1:1926333-1939141 GCA_028570945.1 Gogo arcuatus | reverse complement strand
ATAGTGTGCAAAGCGTCATCAAGGTAAACGCTGGATACGCTGAAGAATCTAAAATATCAAACATTTTGCTTTTTTAACACCATATATGTTCCATATGTTATTTCATAGTTTTGATGTCTTCAAAGTAGAAAATAGTCCAAATACAGAAACACCTATAAACGAGTAGGTGTGTCCAAACTTTAGACTGGTACTGTATTTTTTTATCCGAATACATTTATATCCTGCTACATCCTGTGCAAAAAGCCATTAACGTGAAGCTGTACACGCCATTGCAGTTGACTATAAGTGCCTGAATTTGTGTTTGTGTGTGTCAGTCAGGCAGAAATCACACTCACTAGGTGACAAATCGGGGGACAGCAGTGTCGCGAGAGTGATGGGATCGGTGTGTGACGATGGCGAGTGTTTGTCTGGTTGGTATTCGCAGGCGACTGAGGAGGTTGGAAAGAATGAGGGCTGCAACAGCAGCACTGCACCAATATGAATGATACATTACGTGATTGTCTGCGACTGGACCCCGACAATCATGCCAGACTGCAGATGCTGACTTCCCCCTGCGTTGTCATTCTCCATTTCCCATCTCCGACTCTGCAGTCTGAGATCCACTCTCCATTCTCTGGTGAATATGAAGAGGCAGCAACATGGACTAGTTACCTCTCAATTACAAAAGGAGGAGATATGAAGTGAAGATCTGCATCACACCAGATTAGCTAGAATGACCATGAAAATGGTAAAAGGCTCGAGTTATTGGATGATGTACTGTAGTTTGTTTTAGGACGGACTACCAAAGGATGCGAATACACGACTACAGAGGTGTTAACATGTACGCTTTAGCTGTCACGTTTAAGATTTTTGGCTTCTTACTACAGCAATATGGGTGCAAACATTTCTGCTTTTTCAGATTCAGACCAATAAATTTTGCCTATTCACTTAAGGGGAAAGGACACAGGGCCTCTGATAGTGATTACTTTCGCTTCTTTCTCCGCTTATTATTAAGTAACGATCACATTTGCCTCGCTGTTTTCTTATTGGCATCTTGTCCATCTCATCCAGATGTTGACACCTCTGCAACTACATAGCATGAAACAAGATTTTGAATGTTTAGCAAATAGAAAACATGTTTGTGGGACTAGTTGGAATAAAGAACGAAAGAAATGGAGGAGCTGCTTATTATTAAAGGGGCCAGCTCACCCTTCCCAGAATCCAGTTCATTGTTTTTGTTTACGTTTGTTTTGAAAGCACTTGACTGCTGCTCTGATAGCTCTCTTCGTGCGTGCTCACCTAGCTGAATACCGCTACAATACAGCTGAATAAATGCCTTTACAAGAAAACTTTCACTAATATAAAGCATGTTTTTTGAACATAGCACAGTGGAATATCGATGGCATCGAAAATGGTGACTCACTACTTAGTGCAGAGGATTCTGGGAAGGGTAAGCTGGCCCCCTTTGCTGTTTTTTCAGATACAGACCAAACACAAATAACATGCATCCAGCAAAAAAGGGGAAGGACGTTAGCATCCTGGTAGCGTTTATTTTCACTTCACGTCGACTTTATCTAAGTGAGCTTTGAGATGTGAATATTTGTGAGCCAACAACAGGCAAGTGGGCGGGACTGTAGTTTGATGTAGTAGTAGTAGTTTAAAAAATAAACAGAGGACCTGCTAATGATTATTATCTAGCACTCATCCCGGACTTTCGCCTTGCTAATTTCTTACTGTTGTTTAAAAAATGTAAGCTGTCTCATTCACTAATACACAAGGCTTTTCTCTGCCTGTTAGCTCTCTTCATGTAACTAGCATGAAATGTACATTTTTTAAAAGATTTTAGATTGAATGTGGAGAGATATTTTACTTATTAACACAAAATAGCAAATAATTTACCAATACGAGGTTTCTTTATGTTCGGTATCTCATTCTTGTTCATCTTATGTGTCCATTATGTGAGAGTACTGTGACTGCTGTAACCTTCTTGCACCATCTGCTGTGTTTATTTTCCCCTGACATTAGCATAGACAAACTGTATATAAGTACAGAGGGTTTTGGAAGGGATTGTAGATGTTTGATATGCATTTCAAAGGTTTAAAAAGGCCAAAGCAAAGCCAATAGGTTAATTATTGAAGAGACGTGGAAGGGCTACATGAGTGAAGAGTATCCTAGCTTTCATCTTCCTAACCTTTTCACTGTAACCCCCCCGCCCCTCGTCTACCCCACCCCACCCCGGTCAGCGCGGCTAATAGAGGACCTGTCCAGCATAACCTAAAGCCAGCGCTTTAATGAACAGCCTTGATTAGGTGGTCTACCATCACTGAACTTTGCATTCGCTTTTATATGGTGTCAGGCTGTGCAGTTTGATTGAAACATTCATTAGCATAATGCCATTTTTGCTTCAATATTAACCACCTATAAATGCACAGCTGTATTTATACGGCTGAGTGGAAACACTTTTGTACAAGATGAAGCACTTGATATTCACAGTATAATTTCTTATAGAGAGGCAGAGGCGTACAATTATACATAATGGCTTGGATTAGGTTGAAATGGAAATAAAAAACAACAACAACAACAAAAAACATTCTGACTGCTTTGACCATAACGTAGGATGTGTTTCTGACTTTAGAACGTCATGCTGTTCAGCTGCTGCTTGTTAATTGATGCCCGCAGAAGAATAGCAGCAGTTTCAGCGCAGCGGCACAAAAATACGGCCTCGCAGCTGTCCGAAGTGTCCGGCATATTATTCAGTTCCACTGCAGATTCTCTTGGAATATACAGTATATAGAAAGAATAAAAAAAAAAAAAAATAAATACAGGCATTATCTGTCTGCTGCAGCCGAAGCTTTTATCCTCATTTATAGGACTTGCTTGAGTGTGCGCTGAAAATATCATACTGGTGCACTTGGCAGGTTTTGTTGTCGCTGAACCCCCCCTACCTACCCCCCCACCACCACCACGTCTATTTTTCCAGTGATTGCAACTAATCCTCCCCCCACCACCATTCCTTATAGCACATCATGCTAAAAAGAATGACCGCCACAGACTGATGACTTTCAATATGCTTGCGCCTAGAGCGCCAGCGTCGTGGGGGCGGGAGGAGACGGGGCGGAGGTGGGCGAGAGGGGTGCGAGAGGGGGGTCAGCAGTAATTCATAACTGCTTTAAGATTGCGTGCAGCCCCGGCAGCTGTCAGAGGAACTGCTCTGCGGCTCTGGCGAGTGCCGGGGTTTGCGCATGCTAAATGGGCACGCCGAGTTCTTCCTGCATCAATCAGGCCTTTTCCGAATACATCAGGGCGAGTTTCATTATGGCCAGTTATTTACTACATCAGAACAAATTACCCAACCTGCCTTTTCTCAACGTGATGTGGCCAAGAGGAGCCCGGCGCCAGGATCATATTGTAAACGTTGTTGGATAAATTCAGTGATTGAGCACATCAATCTCCTTCCAGCGCAGATGCCCATCAGCCGTCAGCCCACCAGCACCCCAGAGATTGTTAACGAGAATAAAATGTAAAAAAAAAAAAATCCCTATCCAGCTGGCAGACAATATTGCTCGTTCTCTGTTTCATCACTATTTCCTTTCTCTAATTTACTCATCCTTGCTGTTGTTTTTTGCAAACTAGGACACTTTTCATTCCAGCCCTGAAAACTATTAGAGGAAGAAACATCACATCCTGTTTTGCCTGGCTGTTATTAAGGTTGGAAAAGTATAATAACCTGGTCTAGGGTTATATCAGTTATTACACTTATCATGGAATCAAAAGACTACTTAAAAACACACATGATGGTGGTGAACATTAAAGGAAAAATACATCATATTGTACAAACGTCTCTTTACGTGTTCCTTAATACATAACAAAAACTCAAAGGAAACCCAGAAATCACATCCCCTAATTGTTTTGTCATTGTCTTTACTGTATGTGTGATAAGATTTCCAGATCGCTGCAGGTCGTCTTTTCGTAATCACGATCGATTCACGCAGGATAAGTGATGTATGACGGAAGTGTCTTCACCATTATGTAGTACATTAATGCAGTATTAATATACTTCATTATAAGTGCTTGTTGTAGGGGGCGTGGTCAAACAATTTGTAGATCACATGATCATAACATGCACGCAGGCTTTACCTGGGTGAAGAACTCGATAACTTCTTCTCTGACACGTCCTTTTAAACCTCATCTGTATTTTATTATTTTCTTTTCCTACAGGATACGACTTTTGGATCCAGTGCGACATTTCTGTATTCTGTCAGCATTCATCACTTTGTAAAGATCATTATAAAGATCATATGCCGTGAGAACCATGACAACATAACACAACGCTCCAGCCTTGCTGTGCACAAGTTTTTGACGCTACGTGTAGCTCTTCTTGTTTCCAGACATGGAACAAACTTACGGATGAAACGGCTTTCTCCATTATTTTTATTTTAAATGATGCTTGGTGTGTCTTATTTCTATTCCGGTCATCTTTTGAGGGATGTCTGCTGATCTCCAGCCTGGACTAATCCCCAACCACGGCCACGCTCATGAATTAAATATCTATCTCTCCCGAAATAAAGCATTTTAACTAGTTACACATTTCGTATTTGCCTCTCCAGTGATAATGAGATGATTTCATTATGATTAAATTTGCCTGTTTTAAGGACACATTCCCTGTCTAACCCTAGATCCTTTATTCCAACAGTGCAATATTATCATCCACTCTCTCTCTCTCTCTCTCTCTCTCTCTCTCTCTCTCTCTCCCTGTCCCCCATCCCCCAGAATTTTTTGTTGCACGGTCCTGTCTCATTCCCTGTCGTATTCATGAGGGTGGCCCCAATAAGGCAGGAGCGTCTGGGAGGCAATAAATAGGAATATGAAGCGTTTATTGCTGCTGCAATGATTTCCGAGCTGAACTCTGATGAGAGCTGGGATCACTGGAGCGAGCAGAGATGCATGTATACAGAGTACTCACCACACCTTTACACAGAACAAGGTGTACACCTGTGTGGTGTGTGTATATTAAAATAATTACAGCTAGGGTGTCTAAACATGGGACTCACAGACAGGTAACGTGTGTAAGTGTAAAATAAAGGGCACTTATTGCACACCCTTGTGTCATGAACGTGAGACAGTTGTGGGTTTATGCTTTATTGTTTCATCCAGAAAAGGAATATAGAGATAGATAGCTAAAGAGAGAGAGAGAGAGAGAGAGAGAGGAGGAGGGGATCTTATCTACTACAGTAATGCCTAACGTGAGATAATGAACACCGTGGAGATAGAAGGTATATACTGTGGAGAGATGGAAAAATCAATAACGCATGCATAGGGTTTACTAGGACATGGCTCCATCATTAAATGTAAAGATTTACCTCTCTTATCAATATGAAATGAAACACAGCATACAAAATGTTTTCCTTCGATCAAAATGCATGTCACCGGTAGCTGTAGTGTGCTGTTTACCTCGATTTTTATCATATCTTTTCCCCCGAGCTTGTAATTACTACGTATTGCTAATGAACTGTTTTATAATGGTCTCATTACACCGTGGTTTTTACAGCTTTTTCTGTTTTATCTGTTTGCCAGATGCTGCGGCTGGCTAGCAAGCGCCCTAGCGTGCGACTTTTTCGCAGCTAGCTCGTCCTGATGTTCGATGTTTGATTAAAGCCATGTTGACAAATTCATTATTCGAGGGTGTGCTTATAGCTTATAGCTTATAGCGCCCGAGGTCAGGGCCTCTACTCTGTTAAATAAGGAAGGTGTGTCCAAGGCTGAGTATCGAGGTTGTGCCGAGGAAAAACCTTGCTGCTTCTTAAACTTAATAAATCCTGACATCTTAATCACGGGGCATCATTTGGCCCGAGCCGCTACAGGTGGTCCAGTGTGGGAAGTTTAAAGAGAGCTGGAGGATCTGGACATCTAAAAGAGGTCTCCAGGATGGAGAGAGAATTTCCATCTCCAGCAGCTTGCGATGAGCAAAATATGATAAAACCCCTGCTGGGTTAAATAGGGCTGGCAAATTTTGAGACCCGAGAAGAAGATGAAGCTGGATAAAGTCTCCGGAGCTCAGATGTGAACACTGAGAGCCAGGAACCAGGAGCTTGGAACTTAACCCCCGAAGAGACAGCTCAGGAGAAGGTGTGCATGCGTGTGTGTGTATGACAAAGGCTGTGGATGAAGGGGAAAGCCTACCTACAAAGCCCAGGCTGTCTAGCAGGATTTGGGTGCTGTGTTGCTGCTGGAGATGATGCTCCCCTTTGATACCCTGGGAGAGATTATAGCAGGAGAGAGGAGTTAAAAGTAGTCTGTAAACATTCTAGCTCCCGTCTCCTTGGCTCACGCTTCTGCACTGGCCATCAGGAGTGTCTGGGTTTGGAGTTTGAGGGTATTTCTCTGGTATATCTCTGCTCCTCGCTCTGCAGCTATAACAACCTCATGTGGCAGACGATGTGAACAAAATCTGTAAGAGAAACTTAGCGTCAAGTTGCATTTTGGTAACACGAATTTGCAACTGCATAACTAGTTTGGTCTCCGAAGGGTGGTTTGTTGAAGTCCTAAATTTGAAAGAGAAAGCCATCATTTCAGCTCTTATTTAATCCTTCTCTACTAGACTATAAATTATTCCTGTTCATGGTCGGCAAGTTATGTACAGTAGCAGCTAGGTAGTTAGCAACCAACTATGGCTTAAGAGAAAAACCGACAGTTTATGTAGAGCCCTTTAAGCCAGGAGAGTTAAATTGCATTTACAAAGCCAGCATAACCAGAATTACTTCTCGAATTTAAAGCTAAATTGAGAAAAGTTCTCTATTTCGGTGCAGTTAAGTGCAACTGCACCGAAATAGAGAACTTTTCTCAAGGCTGATGTTCCGCTCCTGTTTTCAGTCACACTTATTTCATAAAGAGACACGAGTTGCAAATTTCACAGAGCAAACTGTAGCCTTTGTTTTACCACACTCATTTATTTCCTTCCCTTTCCATATCTCAGTTCAAATATCCGTGTGTGGTGTCTTATTTCTATTGATTTAACTCCTACCAGCTCTATAATGCCAGGGTCTTGCCTTAAGTGTTTCATTTGTTTTGTTCATGAACAGTACATGATGAATCTGAACCAATCAGGCGGTAGGGTAGGATATAACCACCATTTTTTATCCTTGTATTCATTTTCTCACCTATAACATATTATCAGAAAATGTTTCATACAGAATGCCTGCACAAATTGGATTTGAAGGCATTAAAAATGGTGCAACTTTTCAGCCCCAATTCCAGAAAACCACCATCTTTCACAAAAATCAGCAAGTAGCTCAGAAGGTTCTCCCAGAAGATCCTGGATTTATGAGCGGCTTCATCATAGCGATTAGCCAAAAGGAGTCTCCATCATGAATGCTCAAGTTTTATCCGAGCCAGTCAAGAGGTTAAAAAGCCAAGCACAACATCGCTCTGTGCAAACTACACAGCACAATGCCGATTAGGCCCATTACCTCATAATGGAAATGTATTAGTGGAAAATACCACATAAGCGGCGCACATGTCAGAGCGCACCGCAGAACGACTCCTCCGCTACGAAGTGATGGATCGTCGGTGCTACAGAGCCGAGGTGTCTCTGAAATGTGGATTCCTGTAAAATTACGGCGCAGATATGAATCCTGTTTGTTTAATTTACGGCCTCATGGAACTGTAATCAGTGGAGGACTGCAGGTTCTCTGGAATGTTCCGGAGGGTCAGGAGTCAGTGGAAAATAGAATGCAACAATGAGCTTCCTGATTCACCTAAATGTCTCATGGTCAAAAAAAAAAAAAAATGTTGATGGTTCAGGTCTTTGAGTGTGGCGATGCAGAAATACAGACCTGGATGATTGAACATACTCATGGTCGAATGTTCTCTCATCAGTTCCGTTCACTGGAATTGACAGACTCCGATGTTCATCAATACAATAATTATAGAGGGGTAATGTCAATATTTCTGTTAAGTATTGCCTCGTGTGCCATAAACAAGTTCTCAGTTACAGCCCAATCAATCAGAGTCTGAGTGACTGAAAGATCTTGGATTACAGCGCGAGTGTTTTGCCATGCTTTTAGAGTGCTAATAATGGCCTTTTCAGTCAGCCTTTTAATTATGTTAATCAAAGATGGAGGCAGTTGGAGCAAATGGATCCCACAGTTATTCTCTGTTATAGAACACAGTGTCGTAATTGAATTATTCGAAAACGTTTTGGAAAGATTGCACATGAAGAGTATGGCAGAATTATATTTTTGCTTTCCATTTACTAATAATAATCCATGCGAGATAATTAAGTGGGATTGTATTGTATTTGCCCTGTGATCTGTCTCTCGCTCTTGGAATAGAGGCACTCTGTGGTATTGATGTCCAAACAGAAGAGAAGCTGTTAGTCCTCGCTCTCAGCGCTCAGTTTCAAGTCAAGGTTGAAACTAAAGTATGATCAGGCTATCGATTGCCTCCAAGACTCACCTCAGTCAAAATTATTAATGAACAAGCGGTCAAAATCATTAGCGAGGACAAAAGCATCGTGCAGTAAGCAATTCTTTTTGTACCTGTAGGTTTATCAATCGACTGGTGCTTGATTAGAAAGAAAAATAAATTTGTCATTTGTATACATATTTCTTTGTTGTTGTTGTTTTTTTTTTCATTCATCCCTCCATTCATTCTCCATGTCACTGGCATAGTAGATACGAGGGCTGCACGATAATGACTAAAATGATGATTACTATTATTTTGCTAAGCTCTCCTCAGCTCAGTCGATTATTTTTAATTAACTGAGGAACAAACTGAGGAGCCATGATTAGGATTAAAATATGAGTAGTAGATACTCTACAACACTCCTGAGTTGTGTTTGCTGGTTTGTTTATTTCGGAGATAAAAGCGATGGTGTGTGTGTGTGTGTGTGTGTGTGTGTGTGTGTGTGTGTGTGTGTGTGACACACAGGCTTTGTATAACTGTCTGCTGGAACGTGTAGGTTGCTCAGTGTAGTGACCGTTCAGTCTCTCAGTGTGGGCTACACGCTGAGATCATGGCCTTCACGGCGTCTGGATGCTGTCAGCGTGCCCTTCATTAGCTCCTCTCACAGCCCTGCCCTGTTTGCCCTCCTTGTCCCTCATCTCCGCCACGTCGGGTGGAGATGAAGAGATCCACACAGTCCTTAAGAGCAAGGAGGAGAGAAAGAAAGCGTTTATTATTAGCAATGTAGAATGCAAGGACAGTCATTATAATGATAACGATAAAACGCTAACAGCGACGAAGAACCTCCTAACAATCCTAAATCCTAAATGACCCCCTAACAATCTTAAAGCTCAGAAGAAAACATCAGGTTCTTGGTTGGCTGAATCGAATAAGTTCCAGGAACAAAATGCTGCTGGACTGAAAATGATTGTTGGTGATGTGAACATTGTCAAGTCTCAGGTCTGAGGTAATTATGGTTGCAAAAAAATAAATAAATAAAAAATAGTGTAATTGTGAATCAGTAGCTACGATGGCTACAATGTATGAACCTACATCGCTAATTCTAATGCTAGTTTTAATGCTATGAGCAACAACACTTATATAAACTGCTCAAAGAAATAACACACGCTTTTAAAGGCAGAACCTGGAAAATCTTTCATGGATAGATTTATATGAATAAGCCAGCCATTTCGAGAACATCGCGACTGAGAGAGTTTGACGATTATTAGCAAGAATTAACTTTTGCTGCCTTTGCTAATGCTAATGCAAATGTTACCAAAACTTGATTTGAGCATCTGCACACTCTGAATAATCTGTGCAGCGTAGATATACGAGAAGGATCTGGTCAGATATCAAATTCCTAGCCAGAGATAATTCTTTGTAAAATTTTCTTCGGTTGTTATTGTTTTTTGCACAGTGTATTAGCAAACTCTGGTGGAAACGTGAGCTGATTCAGAAAAATGTTTGCTGCTCTGTTGGTTGTATAAATGTGTATGCTGAGCGGGCTTGAAAGCCTGGCCGCATTGTGCTCTTTGTGATTACGACTAACACATTTAGGTGATTGTGTACACAAAGTTGGGTTCAGATGGCAGGGTGATGACTAAAAGATGCAGGTCTGCATTATTTTATGACCCCCCCCTCTCTCTCTCGGCTCTGGCATTAGCTTTGTACCGCTAGCTGTTCTGCTCCCAGCGCTGCCATTAACATTAGCATGGCTGCTTTCTTCCTTGCTCGCTGTCATTTTCTCCTGCTTTTTCAGCCAGGCATATACATAATAATCATCATAATTCAGCAAATAAATATCACAATCAAACGGCCGCCGAAGAGAAGCACGGCACGTTATTATAATGCACAGTGGTTTGACAGCTGCGAATGTTAGCCACAACGCAGGGAGGATGGAGAGCTGCATGCAGAATCGACCATTTTCATCGGAGTGATTTTGTCCTAATGGCGGCTTGAGCGGCCTGGCTGTGCGCACCCTCCTGCTGGGCTGCAGACTATTACTCAGCCAGGGCTCTCAATCACTTACTCATCTGGTGCTCTGCAACACTCGAACAGCAGGGTCCCTGCTATTGTTTTACGCCTTCACAGCCCTGCCATGAACCTAGCTGCCTTTCTTCATGTATGCGCATGTACATATACATGGACTTTAACAGCGTGGCCCGCATACGCAGACTTTTATGTTTCTCCGACTGCATGGGCTGCACGATTGATGCTTTCAGAATCTGAAGCGGTGAAGCTGAAAGCGGCTCCAGCTTTCTGCCGGTTAGATATCACAGATAAGTCCGATCCGTGGAGAGGTTCAGCTCGTCTAGGCTTGACTAGACTCTCCCCGGCGAAGCTTTTCTGACATGGCGCGCTGCATAAATATTTCACCGATTTGTTTATTTATTTACTCGAGTCATTTTATTAGAAGAAATCTTTCTTGGAAATGCCACAGTTAATATCCTGGTGCGGGGAGGAAGATGGAGAGGCTGGAGCAGAGTTATGGCGTGCACAGTGCATTTGGGTGACGTGAGCCAACATATTAAGCTCAGGGGGAAGAGACAGAGAGAGAGAGAGAGAGAGATGGGGGGATGCAGCAGTAGCAGAATATGCCCAAGCGGAGGAAATGCCTATTCCCCCCCCCTTCCTCTCACTTTCATTTGCCTTGCAGCTGTTCTGAGCATGAGCAGGAAAAAATGCGGCGTATCAAACATAAATCAAGAGCCCAGACTTCACTTTCTCACTTGGCTGCTAGCATATCTGACGCCGAATTAAAGCAGGGTTTATGATGTACGTAACCTTCTGTCCCAGCTGGATGTATCTAGAACAACGAGAAAGAAGAACACATGCATGAAGGGAGGAGTTGGAGTTAAGAACACGGAGAAAGTGTTAGCTTTCAGAAGCATCCTTGCTGTGTGTGTATTCTTCATCATCACAGTGGGGAGTGTGAAAAGGGAGGTTTTTGGAACATATCAATGATTTTACAGTATATCTTCCTGCTGTTTCCTTTCTGATCTTTACCTCCGGAATATCAACCCTAATAGTTACGATCATGTCAAGTCTCTGTTTTGTTCTTTATTTAATTTATTTTGGCTTTTCTTTTTGGACAAAATACTATGTCAGGACATCAGTAAAGTTCCTTTCTCTAATATACTGTATGCATATACAGTATATATAAAGTTTTTCCCCATATTGATGCTATGCTAGCTTAAGTACATGTGATTTTTTCCCCCTTTTCAACAAATTAACATGAGGGTGGTGGTGTTTCTTAGTTGTCAGGATCATTTTTGGTTTTTATTCTGTTTGTCTTTGTTTCTGGATGTTGAAATGTTTTCCCTAATTTTGTTATTTTTTATAACTTGACAAAACATTATCCATACAGTAATAAAACACCTCTGGATCGTCATAATCATCTAAAATTTAATTTTTTTTTAAATTTAACTATTTCAGTTGTTTAATACTACTTTTACTTTGCTGTCATTCTTATTATTTTAATCCCATTTTGCTTCATTTATTTGCTTTAGCTACACAGATGTAGCTCGGAAAAAAAAAAAGTAAGGAAACAATTCTTCAAAAGAAAATGAAATCACAAAAAAACAGCAACGTTGTATGTCTCACAAATAAAATGCTTAGTTTTGTTTTTCTTTTTCAAAATATTTGGGCATTGCCTAGGTAAATATGTAATGTCTGAAAAGGACAAGACTGTTCCATCCTGCTGTCATTCACATTATATTATTTCACATTTTTTAGAAAGGTGTGTTTCAGTCTTTCTATCTCCATCAAAACATGAGAGAATGTTCATCACGTAGGCGTCCACATAAAACAGTACGATCGCAAGATAGCAAGACGTTCTGAATCAGGGGCTGTCACAAAGTGTAGGGGTGAAAAATACGACGATATACAAAAACCCTCCAATTCAGACATCTTGTGTATCTCGCACAGAACACCTGGTGACTTTGGATTACACTTTAAATAAACGGTATGCCCAATTGTGCTCGAAATATAACATAGCAGAAAGTATAGGTATATAGGTCTGGATAATCTGGGATCTGGGTTTATTTTGGTTTCCGGGGATTTTCTCTTGTACTGGAGTGATTCAGCGGCTTGGGTTTCATAGTGCTGATACTAGCTTCACGCGTCACCTTCCTCGTCTGTGTCTCTTCCTCCAGGCGGCTTGTTAAGCCACGGTTAGCTAAGATACAAGACTCAGCACATGACGTGCTTTTCTGGCTCTGCCGAGGTCAAAGAACTCGACTGTGTGACAACAGAAACAAATATGTGCGTGACATCAGCGTTGGAACTTAAGGCTGCTCTGTTATTGCATTCTCCTACACACCATACACAAGCTCTATCTGTGTGTGTGTGTGTGTGTGTGTGTGTGTGTGTGTGTGTGTGTGTGTGT
>JAOTRR010000028.1:1870001-1883207 GCA_028570945.1 Gogo arcuatus | reverse complement strand
CACACACACACACACACACACACACACATACACACACACATACACACACACACATGCTGTTGCCCTGCACCCACAGGCTCTGAAGACAGCTGCTGGCTCTGTGATGGTGCCTTGTGATCTTACAGGGGAGATGCACAAATGATCACAGGAGAACGCTGTAATCTGGGCCCGGCCTCGCCGCCAAACGTGCTGTTAGACACACATTCCTGCAGGATTGCATAAATGCTGGCCCACCTACTCCTGTCTGTTTTTTTGGGCGGGAGGAAGCTCATTTTTGGGTTGCTAATTTTGCACTAGGATTAGATGAAGAGAGTTGTTTTTTTCACAGGCTGTGTCTTGTAATTTTTTAAAAATTCTTCATTAAGCTAGTTTCATATACAGAGTGTATATTTTTGTCTAATTTCTGTAGCATGATTTTGGTTTGGTTTAAGTTAATCCCGAAATTGCTTCACAGTCAAACACACATTAGAGTTGAGCTTATTTATTCAAATATTGCACCAAGACTTGTTGTTATTTTCAAATATTATTACCAGGCATTCTCTCTTTCAGTTATTATTCCAAATGATTGCTAGAGCTGGTTATTTACTTTTTTAATTCAGCACCAGTCTAGCATTGCATTGCAGCATAGCTACTGTATGATTAGCCTTCATGTTGTAGCTCATGAGCCTGTTGGTGGAGAGGCAGTGGATCAGTGTGACATGATGGAGACTCTTTTCCTGACATGTCCACGACACTGGGTCGATATTCAGGCTCCACATCTGCATTCCCAGCTTGAAGAACGAATCATATGTGATTCTAGCCTGAGAGAGAGCGAGAGAGAGAGAGAGAGAAATGATTGAAAGATTTTCATCAGTGAGGCGCACGTATGATTTGTGAAAGCCTGGAGAGAGCCTGATTGAAGCAGTGACGGTTGAAAGATGGGCAGCCTTCCAAGATTGATAACATCACAATGGTATTTCAAATGGTGTTTCTTATGTGCCAGGATTTTTTATTTTTATTTATTTATTTATTTATTTTTGTAAGATGCCAAGTGAAGAAAATGGAGAAAAAATATTAAATTATTGGATTGGTCCCCTAAGGATGATTGGAGTGTGTGTGTGTGTGTGTGTGTGTGTGTGCAAAATATTTATTAGAGTTTGGATTTGTTGTTAGGTCAGTGCATGGGCTAGAATTCGGATGGGTGCGTAATCAGGGCTTGTTAAATACCCACTGGATCTTTCAAAGGGAGAATGCTGATTAAATCAGCAACACAAGAACCAAACTGGTTGTAATTTGAATTTTCTTGGACTTCCCCTTACACACCAGGTTTTGTACTCATGACTCCTTTTTGTGTTGTTGTTTTAAACTATCTTGATGGTGCAGGAGTGTTGTTCTTTGGTAAAACATGAGGTGCTGATGTGATCTTCCACCGCTATACGTCGGCTATTCTAAACTTTTTTCTCTTTTTTTTATGCAGGTCCCTGACAGACTGGATGAAATGAGATCCCCATGTAGCGATTGCCATGGAAACCTGTGACTCCCCTTCTCTTTCATGGCAGGAAAATGGGCAGAAGATATCAAAGCTACGTGAAACGCCACATCTTGATAATGAGGTGCCAGAGAAAGTCCCTGGGATGGAGCCTGACAAGGAAAACAGCCCTGCGGACGACAACCTAAGGACGGGCGAGAACCGGCGAGAGTTTGCATCGGGATTGAGCACGGAGAATGCAGCTGCTGCCACAGGCGCCTCCACTAAAGAGATCCCCTGCAACGAATGTGCCACTTCTTTCTCAAGTTTACAAAAATACATGGAGCACCACTGCCCAAACGCCCGCCTTCCCTTTCTGAAGGATGAGAACGACAGCGAGGTCAGTGACCTCGAGGACAGCGATGTGGAGAACCTGACAGGAGAGATAGTTTACCAGCCTGATGGCTCAGCTTTCATTCTTGAGGACTCCAAAGAAAGTGGTCAGAATGCCCAGTCAGGTGTCAAAAGCCTGTTTTCCCCAGCACTGTTTTCAAACTCCCAAACCGGTGCCGGGGACAAGACTGAGCAGTCTGCCGCTGCCCCCATGTCCTTTTACCCACAGGTGATCAATACTTTTCACATTGCTTCATCCCTCGGGAAACCATTTACAGCCGATCAGGCTTTCCCAAATACCTCAGCATTAGCAGGAGTTGGTCCTGTGTTGCACAGTTTCCGTGTCTACGATCTCCGACACAAGAGTGATAAAGACTATCTTACCATTGATGGCGCAGCCAAAAACTCCTGTGTGTCCAAAGATGTTCCTAACAATGTGGACTTGTCCAAATTTGATGGTTGCATAAGCGATGGGAAGAGGAAACCCATTCTGATGTGTTTCTTGTGCAAGCTGTCTTTTGGTTATAGTAGGTCATTTGTAACCCATGCTGTGCATGATCATCGGATGACCCTCAACGAGGAGGAGCAGAAGCTCCTTAGTAATAAATATGTCTCTGCCATCATACAGGGCATTGGCAAAGACAAAGAACCTCTTATAAGCTTTCTGGAACCAAAAAAATCCAATTCTGTGTTACCCCACTTTTCTACTGCAAACTTCATGGGCCCTGATCCAGGCATTCGTGGCCTATGGAACGCCTTACACGCGGAGAATGGCGATTCCTTGCAGGCCGGTTTTGCCTTCTTGAAAGGAAGTGCCAGTTCAGCTTCCTCTGCAGAGCAGTTGCCCAGGAGTACCCAAATGCCAAAGGCTGAGATAACACTTGGGGGAACACCCGCCTCAGCACTTAAGTCTCCTGTCGGCTCTGCCTCCCTCCGTTGCTCATCTCCAGGGGCTAGGGACCAGGAGAGCAACTGTGAGCGGCAGAAGAACGCTAGCACTTTGCATTCTAATGGGGAGTTCCCCATCAAAAGTGAACCAGGAGATGCAGTCGATGCAGAGGAGGACGAAGATATGTACTTAAACGAGCTTGACGATGATGGTGTAGATGAACTAGTGGACAATACCAGTAGCAAAGATTTCCCTCTTTTAAACCAAAGCATTTCTCCTTTATCATCCAGTGTGCTAAAATTTACTGAAAGGGGTAGCTCTTCTTCCTCTGTGACTGTTCCCGATGACCTAGAGAAGGGTAAACAGGCTGCCGCCAACAGGGACTGCAGCAATGACTCTGTCAACTGCAGCGGAGGCAGCAAGGACTACAGTGATTCTAATGGAGGCAGAGATGGCACGCCGCCGTCTCATCCCCTCGACCTGATGCGACGAGACGACGAAAGCCCGGGCCCTCTGCACCAGCATGCTGCCACGCCCAGCACTCCTGGCCCTGCAGAGGGATCCCCGGGCAGCGGCATTGAGTGCCCAAAGTGTGACACTGTGCTCGGGTCCTCCCGCTCTCTGGGCGGCCACATGACCATGATGCACTCACGGAATTCCTGCAAAACGCTCAAGTGCCCCAAGTGCAACTGGCACTACAAGTACCAGCAGACACTGGACGCCCACATGAAGGAGAAGCACCCCGAGTCGGGCGGCTCCTGTGTGTACTGTCGCACTGGGCAGGCTCACCCACGCCTAGCTCGGGGCGAGAGTTACACATGTGGTTACAAGCCTTTCCGCTGCGAGGTGTGCAACTACTCCACCACCACCAAAGGCAACCTTAGCATCCATATGCAGTCGGACAAGCATCTCAATAACGTGCAAAACCTGCAGAATGGCGGCTCAGAGCCTGCCTACAACCACACTGCCCCTGTCGCTAGTGGCGGCCTGAGTGGCTGCAGCGCACCCTCGCCGTCCAAGCCAAAGCAGAAACCCACTTGGCGATGTGAGGTCTGCGATTATGAAACCAACGTGGCACGAAATCTACGCATCCACATGACTAGCGAGAAGCACATGCACAACATGATGCTTTTGCAGCAGAACATGAAGCAGATCCAGCACAACCTTCACCTGGGCCTGGCGCCGGCCGAAGCCGAACTCTATCAGTACTACCTGGCTCAGAACATCGGCCTGACTGGCATGAAGCTGGACAACCATTCAGATCCACAAATGATGATTAACCCCTTCCAAATGGATCCTAGTGGTGCAACAGCTCTGGCTCCTGGGCTTGGTGAGTTGATTTTTGTTTGTGTTTGTTTGTCTTTGTCTCTTTGCCTCTCCCTCCCTCCCTTCCTGGCCCTCTCACTCTTTCTGCCTTTATCACGCCAACCATTATTGTATCTTTCTCCCAACCTAGTCCTTTATTAAAAAATGAGTATGAACTGCCTCATGGGAATTATTCTTAATCTTTCGTTCTTAATTTTCTTAAGTCAGCTTAATCCATCTCCATCTCCCATCCCTATCCCGAAAGACCTTATCTAAAAACCAACAGTATAGAATAGATTTCCCCTGGAACTTTCACAATGACCTGACAGCAGCTTTCTCACTCTTTTATCCCCACTCCAGAGCTGCAGGTCATGACCGAGCAGATGCAGCCTCTGAATTCTCAATGCTGAAAACAAATGCCTCTCTGCATGTCTTTACCTTAACCCTTAGCACGAGCTGGCACATATATTAGACCGTCACAGTCTATTGTTTCTGTAAATTCTTTGTCCTTTATTCAAAAAGCAGACACACACTCATATTTTAAGTCTAGCAGATTGCTACATAAGGTCTGCAAAAAGGTCCAGATATTAAGCTGGTGCAATTATTTAATTTTCTTTATAGCACACTGAGAAATGATGAATTCAGCTTGTAAAGATGTGAATGGATCAAAGAAATGTACAATTAGATGCATGTAATATGATCTTCTTTATGTTCAGGGCTTATAATATAGCAGATTCTCTTTTTTATTGATCAACTTTCATGTCTGTGGCAGAAAAAAACCCAGTACATACTCAGGAATGACATGCCCAGTAGGAGTAATTAAAGCTATCTGATGAGGGGGGGGTTTAGAAGTTGAAAGGGATGATTGTAATTGATCCTGATTCAATCCTATTACGGCTTTTCATAGTTAAGGCTTTATACAGTCCACTACTCCTCACCAAGGTTTTATTTTGGCAAATCCTTTTGTGTGGGTGCCCTACTCCAGTTTCACTAAAAACATCTACCTTTGTCCACGTCTACCCCTCTGTCCTTCCCTGCAGTAAATAACGAGCTACCGTCAGAGCTGCGTCTCGCGAGTGGTCAGCTAATGGCTGAGGACTTGTCCATCCTATCTGCCGGAGAGCTGTCGCCTTGCATCAGCGACCCGCTGCTGAAACTTTTCCAGTGTGCTGTGTGCAACAAATTCACTACGGACAGCCTGGAGACTCTGAACGCCCACGTGGCGGCTGAGCGCCTGCTCCCGGAAGACGAGTGGAGGGCCGTGATGGGCGACGTGTACCAGTGCAAGCTGTGCAACTACAACACGCAGCTCAAGGCCAACTTCCAGCTCCACTGTAAGACTGATAAGCACATGCAGAAGTACCAGCTGGTGGCCCACATCAAAGAAGGAGGCAAGGCCAACCAGTGGCGCCTCAAGTGCATTGCCATCGGCAATCCTGTGCACCTGAAGTGCAACGCCTGCGACTACTACAGCAACAGTGTAGAGAAGCTGCGGCTACACACCACCAACCAGAGGCACGAAGCAGGGCTCAAGCTCTACAAGGTCAGGGCCTTTTCACTCTGAGCTTTACTGATGTGATATCTTTCTAATCTGTGTGTGTGTCTGAGTGAGTTCCTGTGTGACCATGAGTGAGTGTGTGAGTGTGCGCATGCTCAACCCAACCCACACTCTACGCCGTAGGCTGATTTGCTAAATGTAAACCAGAGTATGTACATTATCCTTCTCCATTACACCTCATAATGTAGCTGAGGTAAATGGACAGTGGCTAGCGCAGTGGCCTGAGACAGAGCGCTGATTCAGTGCCCGTGGCCGAGCGCAGGTAAATACGGGCTATTTGTTTTCCAGCACCTTTGTTTTTATGATGTCAAATGTCATTAAGCGAGCTGTAAATTTGATTTACCCCTCTGCCGTCACTCTTTCCCAGTCTTCCCTCTCCCTTTCCTGTAAAGACGCCCCAGGCCAGGGACATACCAGTCAGCCTATTTACATGATGGCTTTCGAAAATCAAACTTAACTGAGTTTCATGTCAGAAACATCAATATGGCACAGCGAGCCAGGCTGATATTTGGTTCTCTGAATCCGTATTTTACCAAAATAAAAATCTGCCTTGTCACCTCAGAGTGAGGGAAGCTCTCAGGAGGTGACTTCAGAAGATGACTAGGTGTGGGAAGGTGCACTGAAAAGTCTCTCTGTCTCTCTGGGCTGTTATTATTTTCAGTGGATGTTGGTTGTCTTTTGAAAAGCTGTATGAATGATTTGGATAGTATTCTCCTGGCAAAATATAAGATAGACGATCCACAGCACATGGTTAAGGGGTGGTAGTGGTTAAGACCGAGGCCATTGTAGTATCATCCTGTGCTTAAGTGCTTTTGGGTGTTGACTTACTGGCCTGGTGTGATGGCCTGAAACAATAATACTGATATCCTGAAATTATAGACCTACACCGCATTCCAGACTCATTAGTGTATTTCTCTGGATAAACCATATTAACGTAATGAGGATCTATCGACCGACCTTAGTCACTTTTGGCAGCGTGTGCGCATAAGCCGAACCCCCTTTGGCTGTATATTTAGAAAAAGTTAATTTAGCGACTGACAATGGCTAGACTGCGCACAGAATTGGCAGGTCCGTAATCGTAATAGTGAAATATGATTTTATTACCCTGCCTCAGAACGAAAGCGTCTCCGAGGGGCCTTTTAACAGGGTACACCGAAAAAGAGAAATACACAAAGAGGTCTTTCCAAGAATATTCATTTTACCATAAGCCTGCACCATAAAAAGAGAGAAAGAGAGAGAGAGAGAGAGAGAGAGAGAGAAGACTCACTTTCTTCATGCATTCACTCAGTGTTAGTGATGTGGCGTTAGTAACTGAGCAACAAAGAGCAAATCCTCTGACGAGTGAAGTCAGCATGAGCCAAATGAAGCCCTGAAAGAATCGCATGCGGAATTTTGAGGCCTGGCATTAAAAATCCTGTCCATGGGAATGTTTTGAAATCCTTAGCAGTTTTAAAACTTTTTTTCACCCCCCCCCCCCCCCTCTTTTTTTTTCATAAGGGCTGCACTAATTCTCTAAGCAAACAAAAAAGGATTCCATGGCAACAAAGAGCATTGGAGATCATGTAGGAAGACAAGTAGACTGAAGATTAGGAGGTGAGAAAGGCCTAGCTTAGTCATGAGCTCAATAGCATGTGGTTGTTGCTGCATGCTTAGACATGGCTGTAGGTGCCGGTTGTTTGCACGCTTGTGTACGTGAGAGTGGGTCACTGCTGGCTCCATGGAGATTTTTTTTTTTATCGTCTGCATTAAAATATAATTAAACAGGCATCATATGACGATTCCAGCAATCCTGATAACGCTAAAACACTTACAGTATATGTGGTGTCTGGTAGTGAAATGTAATCTATAGTGATGTTTTTAAAATAATGACTCTGACCATGACGTGGTCGGTAATACTTTTTTTTTTAACCCATTCCTTTCTATTGACTCAGAATGTAAATGGCAGGTGGCTGTTGTAGGGATTAAAATGGTGCCATTGTTTTGCGTTCACGTGTCGGTAAATCCAGGAGCAGCATGACAAAGCCTGTTCTTTCTCAGACATTTTAGTCAAAATCCTGAAAAAAAACGAATAATAAATAAATAACGAAGTAATCTAATCAAAGCTTTACTTGAAGAGGAGATGATTCAGGAGAGAGGCCTAGCACAAAAAAGACATGAAAGTGATTTCTAAGTATTTATTCAGCTTGTTTTTAACGTACAGACCGAAAGCAGTGTCCATTCGTCCTGCCTCTTTTTTTTTTAATGCCAAGAGGGGGAAATCTGTTTTACAGACGCAGCCTTTAATGTGTTTGGCAGGAATGAGAATATTTCACTCATAGACATATGGTAGTAAAGCTTAAAAAAATAGAGACTTCTTTATTTGACCAGAAAAACACCTCTCTTTTTATGTTTAAAGGTGAAAGGCACATGGGATTGGGTAGTTTGGCCAGGCATACAAAAGAACAAAGCGTTGATGACATTTCCATATGGACCTGGAATACTAAATATCTTTACGGCTAAGAAATGACTGAAGATATTGCAAAGAAATGAAAAACGCTCGTTTTATTTTTGCTTCTGCATATTTCCAAAAGGAATCAGCAACATTCCTGCAGCAAGGAATAAAATTATATTAGTAGAAGGTGACATTTTTTCAGGTAAATACAACAAACAAAACGGCTTTGGATTCTCATAAGCTGTTACACACTACCATACCCAAAAACAAATGTTTTACTGTTTGGATTTAGACTATAATAGTGATGTATAGTCATGATATAATTATTAATAATAAACACTCAAATAAATGCAGATGTGGGACGGTATAAATCTGTCATGACCATTCAAAGGCAGTGTAACGCTCGGTTAGGAAATGGCAGGAAATGTGTGTTTCTCCAAAGAGAGGATTTGCACTGGGCATTTGGGTCATTTAGAGCCAAGAATGTTCATGGTCAGTGTGTCGGAGTCAGAGTGTGAGCGGGGAAACTCAAATACCAAACCACACCTGTTCATCAGCTGGGCCTCTCTCTCTCTCTCTCTCTCTCTCTCTCTCTCTGGATCTCTCTGGATCTGGATGTCCAGCGTGTGTGCATCCCAGTCCGCTAGCCGGGAGTTATGAAGTGCTTGATTACAGCAGTCGCAGCCAATCCATCATCAGTGAAGCAGAATGCTGTGTCTGTCTGGAGCCCACCACATTGTTTCCATATTTGTATTTGTCTTCTGTTTCTCCCTCATCTCGTCCTCTGCCTCCTCTTCCTCCACACTTCCCTCTCTCTCTCTCTCTCTCTCTCTTTCTCTCTCTCTTTCATTTCCAAGATCACCGGGACCCTGACACATACACTGCTCATCTTTTCTGGTGGAGAGGGGCACTGGCTCTCCACAGCCCTGTCCCCGGGGAGCAGCAGATAGCCCATCTCATTATCCATGATACGGATGGCAACATCATTGGTCGGGGCAGGGAAATGAGAAGGGAAATTAAAAGAGGAGAGAGCGAGAGAGAGAAAGGGTGAGCAGGAAGGAGGGGTGCAGAGGGACAAAAAAGAGATGGAGAAATTGGAGAAATTTCAGATTTATCAGACAAGGTGTTTTCCCCCCCTCATACTTTTTTTTTTCTTACAATTTCTCTTCCAGTGTTTTTTTTCTTCTACAAGGGCAGCATATCCTTTCCCATATTTTTTTTTACCTCATTTAAAAAAAAAAAAATCAAGATGGCCACCAATTGATAGGCACGTTATTAAGTCCATGCCGTTATACCACACTCATTACTGAAGGTCAAGCCCACGTCCCTCTCATTTGAAAATCAAATGTCCCATATATATGCAGCTATAATTATTGGACTGTCATTGCAGCTCATGCGATTCCACAACGAAGAGAAGATGGAGTCGAATGTATTTGCATAAAAAAGTCATAGTTCATAGTGTAGCGTATAGTGTGAGGACGGAAGACCTGTCCTGCATCATCATGACATACAGACCTGCCTTAGTGGTGTAAAACCCAGACATTACAATGACTACCTCTTTTTTGACAGCGCGTCAATAACGAATTGATATTTTTTTATCGATGTGGTTTTACACTACATGCTTTCGGAGAAGTGAAAAGTAGGGACGCTAAAGCACGAAGCATGAAAGGACACTAGCCATGTAGAGTCCATGTAGAGTCGGATCAGGGCATGATTATTCCTGCATGCATAAACATACGTGTGCCCTCCCTCTTCCTCCTGCCCGCTGGAGCGACCAGATTATTCAAACGCTCTCATCTTTCACCTGCGCCAGGATTACAATGGGAATCTGTCAGAGGGAGGGTGCATGGAGAGGGGGAGGAGGTTATAATTAAAGCATAAAGACAGACGAGTGCGGCTGCGAAAACACAAAACCAAGGGCTTTGGCCAGGCCTTGCTGCCTCTGTTAATAATCCTCATAGATATTAATAGGAATAGGAATTTTTGTTATTTCCCTCCCTTTTTTTCTCCTCTTCTACGGCAGGAAAGCAGATGGTCATCTCCACGCTTGATCTCCAGCGGGTGCTGAATGACAACACTAGCGACTCAGCACTTAACTGAAGCCCACTCCACCTCCACCTCTCTCTCTCTCTCCTCGTTTCTCGTACTATGTTCCCCATTTGAGAATGCTCTGATATTAATAACCAGACGTTTTCTTCCTGCTGGCCCGGGGGTCATCCAGGCTGGCCAGGTCAGCCCATTTGTCTGTGTGCAGCCACTGTGAAGGCTATTGAAGCTGACAGGTATGGGAGCAGCAGCAGGGGGTGGAGAAACGGAGGATGAAGGGTGGTTGTGTGGGGGGGGGCGGTGCACACAACCAAAAAAGGAGCGTCACATTGCCGTGAAACAAAGAGTGGCAGAAGTTTGTCATTTTTTCCCTCCCCTTTCATTTGTTTTTTGGGTTTTTTTCATCCTTCCCCCACCCTGTTCAATTCTGCTGGGATTTGAGAGCCAGCTTAACAAAGGATGACTCATCAAGCGCTGATAAGGCTGGCGCTGAAAGGAGTTGAATTGCAATAATATGATACTCTTGGTAAGAAAAAAAAATAGAGAAGGTAATTAGCTTTGTTTTAAGTCTCCAGACACAGAGGTGGGCGCAAATGTAGGACTTCTGCCTGGAAAGGATTATTGGATGTTAAACGTACATCTGCACATCACCAATTCCCACGAGCTCCTTCTTCTGGTTCAGTTTTGGCCTGTGTGTGTGTGTGTGTGTGTGTGTGGAAAAACTCAAACCATGATGAAGTCATTCGCTTATTGAATGGAACTGAAAGGGTGTGAATGTGATCAATATACAGATCAATATTTATTGATAATATTTAATAACTCCATGGCCGGAGACAGTATAGTCAAAGCAGAACACCAGTCATTGGTGACAGTTTTTGCATACATTACCATGCCCAGATGCCAGACAGCATACCTCCAGTAATTGGTTTTAAACATTAGGTGCTCACTGAATAGATGAGTAGTGTGTGATATTCGATTACATAGCAAAGAACCCATTTAGCCTCCTGTTCTTCCCCAGCCAGGATTTCCAGCACAATACGATTTACCTCCCTTAGGTTCAGCAGGATTAGACCGCTACTAGTAATCCTTAATGCTTTGAAATAGACCCGACAGAAGTCCCGCTCACTTGTTTGGGATTACATTCATGAGTTTTGTTAAATTAACCTGTTGAAATATTGGGGTTTTTTTGAGGGGGATGGGAATACAGAACGCCTAACGAAGCTTTGTGCAGGAATTGTATTGGGAAGTTTAAATAGTTTGGAATGGGTGGGATGTGGTTTGGCAGCAGAAAGTCTGGCTTTAAACCCTCACTGACCTCTTTTTGCCTTGTTAACTCACATTTGTGGTCATATTCTGCATAGTCCATCATTCGCAAACACATTAGACTTAATGTAATTCTCCATTTAAATAAAACATTTTAGTGACATTTGAGTGCATCTAAACCTCTTCTGATTTCAGATTACATCACTAATAAACAATAATGCGACTTGTGTGATATTTTTAGCTCGTCCTCACCCAGTAATTCTGTCTAAAATTAAATAACACGGCTTGCCCTTGTAGCAAAAAATGAAAGCATGCTAGTTAACCATTTAGCTACCACAACAAGTTGATGAACTTCTTATTAATGACTAATAAGATCAATTTGAGTCTTTGATTTGTGTTACGAGGAATTTTGAAGGTAGGACGGAACACTGGCTTGTTTCTGTCCGTCGTTGGTGAGGAACAAAGGAAAACATTTCAGTAGTCTTCAAAGTGGTCTGTGGTATGTTGAGTGGACTTTGGTATGTGGACTATGACTAAAGCTTTTCAATGAAAACGCGCACACACACAAAAATAAAAAAATAAAAAATAATAAAAATAAAAAAAACCCAATGTCCTCCCTTTTGCGGGTAACAGCTATATAAACTGCTGTTGGAAGCTTCCGGTTATATTGGCTTACTTTGTCACTTTGGAGATCCTCCTTTCTGCCTTCCCTGAGTGTATATTCATGAGTGTGTGTGTGTGTTCTTGTTGGTCTGTGTGCTATTTGCCTAGGCTCTCTTGAGAAAGTCAGGGTTAAAAGCGGTTGCCCTCAAAGGCTTGTCTCCTGTAGCTTTCTTAGCACAATATGCAAAGCTCTGCCTTAAGAGCTGCTCTCATCGAGGGCTGAGAGGAGTAAAGGAGGAAAAAGAGCTCTTTAAATGTGTTCCCCCTCCTGATCCTGATGCTCCTGCTTGCCACTCTTTTACTCTCCCAACCCTTCTCCCACCCACCCCGCCTTCGCTTGCTTTAATAGGTTGCAAATCAGGGAGCCACCTCCGTGCTGTTGTTGAAGGCAGATGGGATATGAAAGGCTTCAGTGTTTAAAAGCATGAATAGGAAGAAGCGCACAGTCCTGGGCGGGGCTCGGTCACAAGCTTATCAGATATACAAGGTGGAAGAAACTTGGCGTTTGCACTCAAGAGTCCTGTACTTCAGTATATAAAGACTCACACAAGAGCTTAGAGCTCTTCCACTTCACTGCTTTATTTTAGATAGTTTAAATACATAGAAAAGTGGTGGGACGCAATCTCTCTATCTGTATCTGTTTGGTTTTAGAAATATCCGTATCTGTATTCGGATTTATACCTCAGGTGATTACTCAGATGTAGAAATGCCATCATTTGTGTGAATTCTGGCTCTGACAGTTCCTCAGCCTCAGCTACATCACTCCAGTTCTTAATGAGTCTCAAGTACAGATCTGGAGTTGTTATTTTTGTTTGTATCTGCCCGTGATATTTACTAACGAATTTAGTTGGTGCTATTTCCCAAAATCTAAATAAACTAGTAGCCCGAATTAAGCTACTGTAATCCTGACCAGGTAGTTACTACAGATTAGTGCATTGTAAATGCATCGCTTGTTAATCAACGTGAACTTTGTTTGTCCTGCGAGCTTCATATCTGACCGCTTACATAGGCATGCATGAAAATACGCCTTGTTTTTTTAACTCTAGAAACCCTATGAACCTTTTTGGCAAGAAAAAATAGTGCACTTCCTATTGATATCTGTATTTGTATCTATTTAGAACACATTATCTATTATGCATAATGTGTATGTATATACACAGTGGTGCTTGAAAGTTTGTGAACCCTTTAGAATTTTCTATGTTTCTGCATAA
>JAOTRR010000028.1:1844679-1861085 GCA_028570945.1 Gogo arcuatus | reverse complement strand
CTCTCTCTCTCTCTCTCTCTCTCTCTCTCTCTCTCTCTCTCTCTCTCTCTATTTCATTCTTTCCCATACTCCTCACCTTATCCTTTCTTTTTCACTAACACTACTTGAAATCATTTAAAATTTCCACCAATAAATCTGCAATTTCTTTCTTTTCTGTATTTTCTTACCACAAAGTCAATTTCCACAAGAATTTCTTTAAAGCGTATTTTCTTGGATGCCCTGCTTTTGTACAAACTACATCTTTTTTTAGAACAACAGTACTTTATTCTTTCAGAGACTCCTAGAGCACATTTTATAATGTACTTCCTTTGACGGCGTGCTCTTAAACGTTGGAGAGTGATTCCGGGTTTTTTTCCCCCCCCCAGTTCGAGACTGTTGTTAATGTATATAAACCCGTAGACTTGTCTAGAATTTATGCCTCAAACAGAAGAGATGTTAGGACTTCCTCACATGTTGCTTTGCCTCACGCAATCCAAGACAGGCGCTCATACGGCTACCGTTGTTACAGTGAAATGTTTTGATTCCACACAAATGTTCCCAAAGGTTCAAGCCAAGAGAGCGCAGCTCTAATCAGTCGGAACCCTGAACAAAGGACAACAGGGGTGGCGTTCTTTTTTTTTTCTTCTTTTTTTTTTATTGCTTTTAGTAGGAGAGAGATTTTTCAGGTAGTTTAACCCCATAATCCCAGTGTTTGAAGTGCTTTCAAACCAAGCGAAGCTAGCCAAGGAAGTGCAACGGTTTTAATACTATAAATACAATAGATTAATCGAATTCTGCCATCCTGCCAAATGAATAAATTTAAATGTAAATGTATTCAATAATAAGCAATCAATAATAAGCTACCTTCGACATGTCTGGAAGGGAAAGATGCGGCTGGCGCCCGGGCTGTTGAACGACTGGGCCGGCTGCCTGTGGCTGATGGCAGTAATTTGTGGCTGCGCTCCAGCACGAGGTCCTGGAGTAAGCAACATTTTGGCCTGCGCAGAATTACAGCTGGGTGTTAAAGGCGTTTGTAGGGCCTGCGTGCGTATAACTCCTGAGTTTAGCACTTTCTGATCATTAGTCAGTTTCATATAGGAGGAAAAAAAGATTCATTTAAACGCTGACCTATATATTTATTTCTCCTTAAAGCAGCTTCATGGTACTGTGCCAACTCATTATAAAGCCATTTCTGAATAAATGTTATAGCGCCGTGTACAGTATGTACATGTGAGCGAATTTGATTAGACTTTTTTTAAATATTATTTTTACAGCATAATTAAGGTGGGGTGATATTTTATTGCACAGCTGAGCTGAGAGAAACACGGCTTTATTTTATTGCAATAAATACGATCCGTTTTTTAAATTCTTTATACCTACAGCATAAATTCCATTAGAGAGATAGACACAGATAAAGGACCTTTGTTACGACTTGAAAGGAGTCATAAAATCTCTTCACGTTCATGAAATGAAGCTCATCTTCCTCTTTGTCTTCTTCTGATCGTCGGGTACCCGGTCCAGACAGCCTTCTAATTTCAGTCTGCAGCAGAGTGTGATAATGAATGTGATGTCTCCAGTCCTGTGTGCTAAATTAGCCAAACGAGAGCAACTAGGCCAGAGCACTAGCTCTCACTCAGCTCCCTGGGTATACGGTAATATTCTCTTCTAAAGAGCGACCGCGAGCGCAGGCGTCCTCAGAACCGCGTTGCCAGATCTCCCAGAGCGAGCGTAATTCGCCCGGCCCATGACCCACAAGACTCATCATTTACACAAGGTAAACATCATGAAGCTGAGAATTTGGAAAGGAGAGGGGGGTGATGTGGTTAAACATGTTTTTGAAGTGGAGTTCCCCATTTGTAAATCACAGTAATCTAAGCTCGGTGCATGTGGCCTCCGCACACTCACTTTTAACACAGATGTGCTATATAAAGTCCCGCCCATAAAAAAACATGTAAAACGTAGCATGCTGTGCCAAAAACTGCTTTGTTCTGAAGCATGATGTGCTGTTTTGTCTGAGAACTCTTGACCTCTATAGTAGAGGTGCAGTATTTATAATAAAAAGATTTCTAATCTTCAGTATCTAATAAGTAAGGAATAAAACATGACGATGCGGTGCGATGAAACAGAGTTACTCTGACAGTTAATGATTTTCCTATAACAACATGTTCCGAAGTGTTTTATTCCTCTTACACCACATCAACCTGCCAGCATTAGCAATTGTTATTTATTAACCAACGGCACATCACACATTTATCCGTTTACTGTTACGTTTAACGATGCGGAACGTCTGGGAAACGAGTTAATTCCTGTTCTCACTTACGCTAGAGCAGCTATAAACATCATCCCCCTTACCGGCCTCATTTTTTTCTCTTGAAGTTGATAAGACAAAAAAATACAGCTAGTCATGTTACTGAGAAACTACAACGACAGAAGACAAAAAAAAAAGCACTAACACTGGGGACTCCTTCTGTAAATGATAAGTAAACTTCTTGTTACAAAAGCCTCCACGATTATACGCACTTTTTAACCCATTTTTATGGAGCATGGATGTACTGTTACTATAGAAACGATAACTATAACTTATTATGACTGCGTTAGTATAAACTATTATCCGATCTGCTGTTATAGAAAATTACAGGACCTTATGATTAATCAGAAATGAGAATCCAGCAGAACAGTAATGACCCCAAAGATGAAATATGTTTTCATCTCATTTATACGGAACATTTGTACTGAACTGTTCCTGTATAAATATTTCATCTGCTTGCTGATGTTCGTTGAGAGAGTTTGACTTGTCATCCGTAAAGACTCAGGAGAAGTATAAGAGATGTGTAATTGTATGGTTTGTAGAAGAAGAGATCCATTTCTCTGGCTCAGCGAAGAGCTTTTTGCATCCTTTGGTTGCATCTCCATTTTACAGTGTCTGTGCAAGTGGAGATGAGATCTTATGGAGGTAATTGTTTCTGCCCCCCTCCTCAGCCATCACAGTCCCCCCCTCGACCCGCCATATTAGAACAGGAGAAAGAAGAGGACGCCTTTGTTTGGCTCACGCTTATGGTTATAGACAAAGGTCCGGGGCTGACTTCGGAGATGAACGAGACTTTAAATGGTGCAGCTCTGAAAGCCTTTCATTTCTGAGTGATAATGCTTCAGGAGCTTTCCAAAACCAGGACAATTTAGCAGCACTGGACTGAGTACCATTTACATAGCAGCTGTAGGGCAACAACACACATTAATGGGGTGATGTGATGTGCTTCTCATCTGTGTGTGAGCATATATGGAAAGAATAGGGACTTGCTTAAAGTCAAGGAAAGAAAAACCGAGCTGTACTGCGTATGCTTCCTGCCTCAGTAGCCCGCGGTACCATGGCAAAAACACAGAATTAGAATTTTATTTACACAAGATAACGACACTGTTCCTTCAACGAATTCAGAGAAATTTAGTCACTTTCTTAATTTAATATTACTGTATGTTAGACTCTGCTCTTAACGACAGCATAGACACAAAGTAAGTCAACTTAATCACAGAAACAGCCAAACTCCACTGCTTAGTGACTTTGGTTGCCATAGCTACGTACAGCGTGAACGCTGATTTAGTTCCAGTCTCTGTAGTTCAGTCCCTTCATCCGCCGATGCTTAAAGTCCCTAATTTGCTTTTCTTTTTTCTTTTTTTTTTGCATTTCAGTCCAACGACATGAATGTCATTTTAATGGTTTTGAATTTTTTTTTTTACCAAGAGGCCACACAGGCAATTACAGCAGCTACTTTTCAAGATTTCAAGTTCATCTCCCGAGACAGTGTTTTCCAGGGTTTGTAACCATAATTTGTGGCCATTACATAGACCGAAATGGGCAGGCAGCGGAGTGTAAGATATGACATGCAGCCAAATCGGTCTCATCATTCTGTTAGCCATGGGTGATGTACTAATGCAAGGGCATCCATTTTCCTTTGATTCCTCACACAAAGCGCGAGGAACAGTGGCCGCTGTGATTAGAGTACAGCGCAGGGATTCTGACTTTCTTTACTACCCCTATACGTCCCACTGTTTTACCTGAGGGCACTTTGCACTGAGCCACAGGCCCTCCTGAAGCTACAAACACTCCAGCGACTGCTTTTTTGCTTATCTGAGCGTCTCGAGAGGATTGCGTTCGGAACAGGAACGTGCTGTGGCATAGCAATGCATTCTAGTTGGCTTCAAGCCATTAATAATGTCGATAACACCATGTTAGACGGGTCCTCAAAAGGCTAAACAAGTTTCTCGCTCCCTTTTCTAGAAATAGGGCCATGGGAAAGTGGAAACGATTGGCATGAGCTCCGTGTGCCAAGACAGGCTGTGATTCCAGGGACGTAAATTGTCCCAGGAGAGCTGTCACTGGCCAACAGTTTATATTACTGTATCATTAAGTGGAGACAATACCCAATAGTTGAATCATTTTTCATATCATAAGGTCAATTTTTTATTTTTTTATTTTTCTTTTATTCGCAAAACTTACCAGAAAGTCTGAGATGGCTCGGATTCAAGATTGAGTCATTTCTGAATAATCCTCCTGCCCAACTGTATTATAATTACTCTGTGGTTTTTGTGTGCAGAAAGTCCAAAATTATTTTTGAAAATGGCCAGCCTTAAACTATTTTTTAAAAAAAGGCATGTTTCAGGGCTGAGTCTTGCTTTTTAGCCTGTTTTGCTTTTCAGCGAGATCCCACTTTTGGAAATGGCGCAGTACAAAAGCTAAATTGTTACCTCATGTTTTCATAGTCTGTTTGTGCCCACTGACAGTTATAATTTGCAGAAATTGCAATGATTATCCACATTAACATACCTGACTGCAGCCATTTATGCTTATTTGTGATACAAAGCCCTCCTTTGGATCCTCAGGATGCTTTCCTTTGCATACTAATGCGTATTAATTCCACCCATGAAAAAGGTATTTGATTTTTTTCTCTCCCCCTCCCTTCTGTCCGTGCCTTTGTAGTTGTTGAAGAGCAGGTAGCGAATTTCTAAAGCGGCTCTTTCAGACATGTGGGAACGTGATACCTTTAGAAGCGACTGCAGCTGCAGTGCAATGGCAGCCTCTATTTACGCATATTTTTAAAAAAAAGAAAAAGGCATGTCCTTTTTTTTTTGTTCTGGGGCGAACAATAACAATAAGCCGAGCTTAGTGCGTGAATAGTGGGCTGGTGACAAAAGGAGGATAGATGGTTTAAAGCACAGATCACATGACCAGGGAAGGTGTAAGTGTTAATAGTGATGATTCGAAGCGGGTCGAGTGTTAAGAGTTGAGGAATTAGCAATAGCAGCAGCACTGATCTGGACTTAATTCAGACAAGCCAGTTGTGTCGCGGTATTTTAATTGCGTAGCGCCACCACTGACACTAACCACATCAGATAGTACAATGCTAACTGTCAGAGGGCATTAAAAGAGACAAGCCATTGTCAAAGCGCATCGAACACAAAGACAGGCAACACCGAGCGACAATTAAGCGATTGCCTAAAGCGCTACAAGTCCGCAGTGGTGTTAATATGAACGTGTGATGATATGGACGGATTTCCGCTCGGACATTGCTAACTGGTAGTGTGATGTGTGTGATGTGTGTGTATCCAACACCCCTGTCATTAGCTATCATCTCTCCCAGAGCGCAGAGCCCAAGTCCTATCACTCGCGATTAGGCTCGGGGGCCACTGATGGCTGTGGCGTTCAGGTGTCAGGCTAAAGTTAGTGACCCCCTCTTCCACTGCTGTGCCTGCGAGTAATTAGTCCTGACTCCGACCATCACACCATCCTTTCTTCCTCCCTCTCTCCCTCCCTCCTTATCACTGACGTTCACTCCACTGAACTTGCACGGGGCCTCAGGAAGCATTATATATTTATTTACCTGCTTATTTATTTTCTCTGCAAATGCACCAGGTTAAATTGCCTGCACCAATTCAGTGCTTTTTGACAAACAGATTTCTTTCATTTCATGTCATTTTGGCACAGGCTGTGTTTCTCGTTTTCGCTTATCCTCATCCAACAGAACAAAGTATAGGATTGATAGCTGGTATTGATTATCCCTAGCCTTTCCTTATTGTCGTTAACCATTCGGAGCTTTTCAGCTTAACCCGAGTTCAGAGTTAATACAGCAGGGAATTTCAACTTAATACAGTCGTCATGTTCACTTAGTCCATCTGTTTAAAGTGGTATAAAATCCATTTTGCTAAAATCCAACATGTTTCCTCATTCCTCACATTATTTACATGCCATGTTGAGGTTTCTGTGTTTGTTCTGTTTTTCTAGTGATTGTTTGGTGTTTAGATGGCTCTTAAACATCACAATGCAGTTTTTATGTCACAATTTCAAGTTGCTATTTGCTTAATAGACAATCACGCCCTCAAATTTATCTTCTAACGAACCAAAGATGACACCATCCAGGACCTGTACTTCCTCAAGGACTAGTCACGAGTGAGGAAACCTCCATGGAAATGAACAGCAGCTAATGCTAGCCACTTTCCGGTTCCTAATAAACAGATAAATATAAATTTAAAGGGATAAAAAAAGAGAATAGTGAAATTACTCATATATTTACTCCCAATTTTTGTCTTTTTCCAAGTTGCTTTCATTGTAGGGAGCCATTATGCAGACAGATTCAGAAGTTATCTGGGGAACTCGCTCATAGCTAGTGGCGTGTTTGAACTCTGCTAATGTATGTAAATGAAAAGAAGTTGGTCCGCAGGATTGGTGCTGTTTTAAATAAAAGGCGAGTGTGATCAAGCCGGCATGGTGCTATCAGAGAGTTCCCAGAGCAGGAGCTGATGATTCCTGCATGATTCCATCATTTCGGACTGCATTAAAGACACACAATTAGCCAGGCGTACAGTAGGGACTGCTAGTGTTAAAATTATAACCAGACTGAAGCCTTGTCTGCTCAATAATAATAATAATAATAATAATAATAAGGCTGAATTTTCATTTAATCTGTTTGTATGGAGGAGCTGCATGCGCGCCTGCGTGCTCTGCACGGCTCCATCTGGGCAGGAGTGGTTTTACTCCAATCTGTTATTACGTCTGATCTGAATTAAGCGTGTCTCACACATACACATGGGAGACACTTGGGCAAGCTGACAGCGTGGCGTGTTAAACTCGCTGATTAGTGAATGGGGTTGCAGATTATTATCCCGCTGTGTCTAGGTGTGCAGGAGAAATTTGCATAATGTATAGTGTAAAGAAACATTCTCAACACACACACACACACAGCAGCAGCATTACAGCACGATCAAGAGCTCGTTTCTGTCTTTGTTTCCCGAGACCCACTTTAGCTCTCGAGATCTTAACCAAGCATACCTGATACAAGGGTTCCCATCAGGTCTCCAGCGTTCATTTATGAATAAGAGTGAGGTTAGAAACACTGCCATAATATGTGTTTTAGCTTTATTATCCCTTACAGAGGAAAAACAAAAGCTTTGCACTTGAGGGTAGCCTCCTCCAAGCCAATAACAAAGAATTATTTCTTATTTTAGGGCTTGACCTGCCCACTATTAATAACCCACTCCCTTTACAAAGTGTAGCAACACACTGCTGTTTTATTCAAACCCTCTCAACCTGCATATTTAACTTCTTCTTAAACTCAAGGCTTATTATTCATTCATCTTAAAGCATATTATTACAGCAGTGACTACAGTGAAACTAATAGAAAATCTTCTAGGAGTGTAACCCGCTAAACGATGTGTTACAAAGAATGCTTTTACAAAGACATTTGTGGTATCGGTCACAATTTTTTTGACTCAAGTGTTGTTTTCTGTTACTCAGTGAAAGAGGAGAGCTGCAGGACTGTTTTCAGGCTATCTATTTTAGAGAAATTTTGGAGCTTTGTAATCATAATTAGAAAATTTATAACCCTTAAGGATTTCTCTGTTATCTTTCTACAACAGAGTCCTAACATGCCTGAGAAGAGGTTCTAAGTAGAACCTTTTTTTTCAAGATAAGAAACCTTAACTATCAAATGAACCCTTATAGCCATCACTCTCAAAGCGAGGTCTGTGGAGTCTACAATTTTCTAATTTTCTTACAATGGTGAAAACTACAACCTTTTATTATCAAATGTATTATTTCAAAAATAATGTTAACTAGGACCTGATTAAAATTTTAATTAAAATGAGTTCTTTGAGCAGAAAGTTCAGAAACTCCCTGAATAACCAAGATAGTTTTGTGCACAGTTAATTAATGTGCCAATTTTTTTAAAAAGTTTGTTTGCAATCAATCAATCAATCAATCAATCAATCAATCAATCAATCAATCAATCAATCAGTCTCTAATGAAGGGGCTGTAAGTTTGTTTGTCCAAAATGCTTGAGAACCCTTGAAGAACCAATTTTTCCAAGAGTGCAGATTTGGAGAGTTGGATTGTAACATTACAGCTTTTACAATTAGTTTGTTTAAAAAAAAACAAAAAACACACTCTAGACCATCTCCTATTGGTGGATGTGTTGATATATCACAGTGTATTCCAGAAAGCTTTCAACACCTGATGTGGGTTCAATTTTAACGGACAATGGACAGCATTTTACGCTGCACCGAGTAGTGCATTGTTCACCACGCCCTCGAGTAAATGGCACAAGGAGCCTTTAAAGAACTGTAAAAAGTGAGGAGAACTGTAAGAACTTGAGGTGGTTGGGTCCTGCTTTCCGCTAGATAGCCACACCCCCCACCCCCCACTCAAGACTCTTGGGTAGGCATTGTTGAATAATAGTGATGAAGGTGAAGGTTCAAGTGTAGCCTTTCTCCGAAACTTTGATTTTTTAATTTAAATTGAAGGTTTTTTAAGACACACCAAATGTTCTTAAAATTATTCTTTCTCATTCTTTTGGCACATTTTGATCAATCTTGTTTTCTACAGAGTGTCAATTCTGTCAGCTCTCAATGTGTTTCCTTGAACACAGTTTAACGCCACACGTCCTCTCATATGCGTGCCATATGTTCACTCTCACATATTCGTCATGTTCCTCCATGATTGCGTTGTAGTTATGCATTCATAAATTGACAGCCAGTGGATTTCCTTTCCTCTAAACTGAAGCCCTGGATGTTGGGACTTCCTGTGCCTGTCCTCCAGCTTGTGTCCTTGTGTCCCTGCCCCTGCAGAAGGCTACTACTGCAGTGTCTTTAGCTCGTCAGATCGTGGTGTGGCAGAGGGGAAATATTCCATCTGAGAGCTACACCATCTCCAAGTGCCGCAATTAGGAGTGTCAGCTTAGGTGTTGAGGGGTGGACGTCAAACACTGGCAGAACCATGTGCGCCCCCCGCCTGGTGTTGAAACTGTGCCCGGTTTGATAAAAGAAAACAGACGTTTTGTGCAGAAACCCTGTGAGTTAACAGCCAGCACGACACTCTCGTGGGTCAAGTGCTGCATTTGCATTTTGATGGCATGTTACCGAGTAATTAATGCACCAGTCAGAATGCATTATCCCGAGAGTGAATTGAAAGGTTCATTACCAAATCGCCTCTCACTTCAGAAATAGGTATTTCTCTGGGATTTTTTTTTACATGCCTATGACATGTTGTTATTTTGCACTCCTCTCCCCTTGGCAGCCATAGTGGAAGAAATACAGAAAGGTCCCTTATTCGCTTAATAAGGGAATTCACTTGTCTTAATAAATGTAAATCAGGGCCCTGCCACCCTGTCAGTTTAATCACCTCTCTGGTTCCTTAACAAGCCAATCTTCATCAGCGCAAAAGAACCATCACAGGGTTCCATGCTTAATAAAAAGGCAGTAAGGTGCGTTGTTTATGGAGGAAGTGAACGAGCAAATGAAGATGCTCACTCCATGGCTAAGTCCGTTCTGCTGTCTTAAAGCTTTGGGTCCCGGGTCTGCTCGGTCGGGCCGGCCCAGCATGGCACAGAGGAAAATCTGAGTGCTCCAGGAGATTAAAGCCAGGAGAAATCAGGGCTGTGTGAGCAATCATCATTTCACGAGAACATTCTTTCATCTTGCCTCTTTCCAGCCCAATGCTAACAGGGACTCATGTCACAACACCGCTGTTGCTTTTATCTTCCTATAATAACTCTATACAAAAAGAACCAGAAAGAAGAGGGAGGTGGGGAGGGATTGGAGAGAGGCCTGTTCTTTCTCTGCCATCACTGTAAATTTACACAAGGCCCGGTCGTGTTATTGGAGCGGCCTCTTCTATATCATCAACTTGTCACCGGCTAGAGAGTAAAACTAAAAATATTCCACTTATGCATGTGAGTTTTTCTTTCTGTAATAGAAAATCCGCAGATGGATTTCTAAAGCTGTGTTCCAAACCTGCATTATTATCATCGTACCTGATACCTGATTACCATCATACCTTAAAATCTTTGAAACGTGAAGGTACTATATCAGGATGCACATGAACACCCAGCATGTGAGGTATCCTCACTGTATTCTTTACTAAGGCCATTTTAAATATCATTTCCTATGCTCCAATACACATAAAGGCAACATTGAATAAGTGTGATCCATAACAATTATAATGAGACAAAGGAAAATGAGGGCATAGTTTAGAAAAGAAGCAAATAAACCAATGGCAAGACAGGGGCGAAGACAGGACTAAAGCCAAAACAGAAGCACACGCAGCGCTCGTGGGATTATCATCTCTGCGTACCCATCGTTCTTAGAGTCTGCTGAAGATACACTCATGAATGATGCATTCCAAAATTGATAGATAACCACGTCAACCAAAATTCAGCCCTGACTTGTGTTCGTACATAACCCCCATCTAGAATAACAGGCATTAAATTCTCACTTTAAAGAGGCTTGAGAGTCATAAGCTTAGTGGGAACAAGTTGTAATGTTGTAATCTAACGGTCAAAATGATGGCCAGTAGTGCCTCTGCGAATGAGCCAGCAGTACCAGGAAGGACAGGAAGTAACTCTTGTCCTGGTCCATCAGCAGCCCATCAGCCGGTCTCACACACACCAGCTGGCCCGTGCTTCTTGTTCTCCTGCAGGTTAATAGAAATGGAGGAGATGGGCTGAGGAAAAGCAATGCAATTTTCTGCTATTTAAGCTTGGGGAGATGGCACTCTTCAGGAAGCACTGGAGAAGTAAGAGGGTGTAATGGCTGTTTGGAAAGAAGGGAGAGCAGACCGACTTACTTGGAGGAGATTCTCAAGATTTTAGGCATGCATGGAAAAAGGAGGAGATGGTGAAATAATCAGGGACCTGAAATTGAATCCTCTCTCTTTCTCTCTCTCTCTCTCTCTCTCTCTCTCTCTCTCTCTCCCTGTCAGTCTGACTCCCACATAAACACACACACACACACACACACACACAGATAGACCCTGAATTGTGCCTTTTATCTTTCTCGATACACGAACACGCTATCCTCACAAGCTTCAGCCAAGAGAAATCCGGCACACACCTGTAACACAAAGCATACACTTCAAACCGCTTGTACACTGATAAGAACTGATGTTTCTTTAATTGCCTCAAAAAACAATGGCAAAGTTAATTACCTCGTAAAATGAGCTGGCTCCAACAGACAGGGATTGTATATGTGCCATGTCTCCCCTAAGACACACCAAGAGCTGTCTTTATAAAGTATGTCAAATTGCATTATTTTAATTATCACGTATCGCTGTAATTCTGTTTGTGCTGGATTTTTCACGTAACTCGGGTTATAAAGCATCGTGCGTGGACTCGTTATTGATTTAATTCGTTAGCTCATCATGGCAGCCATGTGATGTCTCAATTCCAGCTCCCATGGCGATTTCAGACAATAGGCTCCCTTTTAATAGTTAATCACAGCTCATTTCTAATTAGCAAAAGAATGTGCAGGAGATACAGCGAGCTTTGTTTTGGGCATAGCTGATCACTCCAGATCAGCCCCGGATGAGACGTTAGATTAAGAGAGCTTATCGCGAGTTGCTCTGGCTGCGTTTGTTAAACGGATGCTCTGGTTTTCATTTTCGAGAGTTGGTAAAGTGAGCAAGCCCCTTCGCATTATTCACCCGGGCCGGCTGATCGAAGCCCGGCTCAATAGCACTAAACCAGCTCATGCTCCGAAGATTTGTCTTACAAAACCTTGAAAACTGCTCTGAACGTCCATACATTGATTTTTGTTGGCAGGGATCTCCAGGGCTTTCATGTAGAGGCAGACTCCATGCAGAGGTGAGGAGAGGGCTTCCCCCATCAGAGTGGATGCTGGGAAAATTGAGTCAGGGGTTCCCTTTTCAGTGAAGCCCGGACAAAAGAATTAAAAATGTGTGAAGCCACTGAAGCCTGGCCATGTCTTCGATTACAGATGCCTAATGTCCTGGAATTGATGCTAGGACAGAAAATTCGTGCTACATTCTCCAATACCTATGCATCATCTTCAGTCGTTTCATCACAAACCCCTTTTCTGCTTTATGCATGCTCCACTTCACTGCTTATTAAAACCTAGAGGCGTTTAAGTTCCCCGCTTCAGCGTCGCTATTTTCCCAACAAAACTAATTAAGTCGGAAACGCGAAGCAAGTGCGTTTGAAATCGAGCTTCTCCTTCGTCTAAGCGCCGCAGTCTGTAGCAGACGGTGTAATTGCAGGCGCAGGTAGTGATGAACATTAATGAACGCCTCATACACTCAGACGCAGCTGCGTTTTATGTGCCTCTTGGATCGCTGATGAAATTTTTAAAGCAGCCACCAGCATGAAAAACTCATCACTACTATATCAGCATCTGGACAGATGCATGACAAAGACACACTCCTCTTCCCAGTTTATCCTTTGAAGTCCTCAGGAATTTCAAAATCTAAGTGAAGTCTGATTACGTATCTTGGGACTGGCTGGATTTAAGTGTTCGTATTGTTAGATGGGCTGAGGGAGGGAGTCTGTAGAGGGTGTGTGTGTGTGTGTGTGTGTGAGAGAGAGAGAGAGAGAGAGAGAGAACAGGAAGCCAGACAGGCTGGCAGCTGCCAGTGTGTGTGCCACCTGCCATACATCTCTCTATTAGCATAATCATCTCTCCAGCAAATGGCAATAATGGTGTCACACACCTTTGTGTAATTGCTACTGTCATAATATATTCCAAATGATTGTTTTGTGTGATTAGATGTTGGGAGAAAAGAGGTCTTTGGCGTCACATTCACACTCGAGTGCCTTTATTTGGAGGTGCAGGGACGAACCAGGACGAGGACACGTCTCTGTCTGTCTCTCTCTCTCTGCACCAGGACCAGTGCTATAATCTCCCTGTAATTGTACCAAATGCAAATCAGAAAGAGATTGTCTCCGATATTCTTAAATTAAACACCGCCCCTGATTAAACCTGCCATGATGTTTTCGCAAAAACATGGGTGTGCTTGTATGGAAGGTGCTCCACAAAATTTAAACCTAATAATAAACGGATTTGAAAAATCTATAATTATTGATAGGTTAAAAGGCTTTTATGGAAGGAAATCTCCAGTGTCAGTGCTTAGTTTTCTGAGATCTTCAGGACAGAGGCGTTACGCTGACAAAAAAGAAAGGGTGGTGAAAGAATAACTGTTTATAGCTGCTATAACAGGAAGTACGTGATAACAGGAATTCGTTTTACGGACTTTTCCACAAAAATAAATGTAACCATAAAAGGATTAAAAGTATATAGTAAATAAAAATGGTGTTGTGTGTAGTGTTGACAAATTGCTGCAGGAGTAAAACACTTCCAGGTGTGCTGTTACAGGAAAATAATCAACTCTGAGGTTGTTGCAGTCCTGTCTTGTTCTTTACATTGCTCTGTTTGAAGAATGCTTAAGAAACTATAGGAAATAAATTATGTGAAAAGGGAGACTTCCCATTCCCCAGCATGCGGCCTCATTGAGGACATTGAATGTTTGTCCCATTAAATCCGTGACTGAATGTCAGAGAAGAGAGGACGAAATGGGAAATTGCTGGCTTTGGCTTTACTAATGTTTTACATAATTAGCCCCACGCGCCTTTTCCTCCAAGGGACGGCTTAGGCAAGCAAATGAATAGGTAATGATTGTAGTGGCCAGAGGCACTGCGGTCTGAGCGTGAGTGGCAGCCGCCGAGGCCACTGTGACGAACACGGCTTAATTGGGCCAGGAGAAAGAGAAATGAAAGAGAGAGGAGAAGATGGAGTGCGGGGACGCTGCATAAACAACAGACGATCCAAACAGGAATCTAATGGATTGCATGCTTGGCTTGCTGACACCTCATTGCACCAAAGGAGGCAAGGAATAATATACGAATACAGTCTGTATGTGGATTATACATCAGGCATGCTGTCGTCTGTGGTTAGAGTCTTCATAACGCGGTATTTCACATCCATATCTTAAATATGACCTGACGTTTTGCAGTACATAAGAAGAAGCAGTTTGGATTTGCTCGTTTTCCTGGGTTTTCTCTCTTTTTTTTTTTTACTTAGTCCACGCCCTGCAGGTATTTACACGTATTGACACGCCTGTTTTAAAAGGCCAGTGGCCTTTGCTGGTCTCTTTGCACCGAAGGTGGCTGATCCATTCGGAGCAATCCTCTCTAATCGTTGTGAGCAGGAGGAAAACACACTGCCTTTTTAAAAGCGCCCGTGTCTTAAGATGTCATTGATTAAATGTTAACTGATATACTCTAGTTGGCAATCTCGTTAGAGATTCCAGTAGCCAAGATAGACAGTTTAGGGACCCAGCTGATCAATAATACAGATAAAGATTTCATCCATCAGTGAGCTTCCCAAAACAAAAGGTGTGTGTTACCTGATTAGGCCAACAGGGAGCTTGTTCTCACCTCTCCGGACTGCCAGCACAGCACAGGGTTTTGTTTTTGTTGTTTTTTGTTTTGTTTTGTTTTTGTGTGTGTGTGTGTGTGTGTGTGTGTGTGTGTGGGTTTGTTTTTTTTTAGTCGATTGCCTACAAACACAGAGGATGTGTAATTACCGAGCTGAACAGTTCTGCAGATAACGTGCCTTTGACTCAGCTCGGATAAAGGTTAATCTCCTTGTCTCTGTCCTGTGAGATGGATCCTGGGCTTATATATTTATTTAAGGCAAAGACAGAGAGACCGTTAGTGAGGAAGAGTTAGACCCTGCTGCATACCAATGCCAGCACAAATGACCGAATCGATGGAGAAATGGCCACTGCTGTTTAAAGGTATCAATAAAACGTTGCCTTATTTTACACTCAATGGATAAGTGTTGCGGTTAAAAGTCCGGCGGATGTCTTAATTGAAAGTTAATTTTAAATCAATGAAGGGAGTCATTTAAATATCGATCCACTCAAATTGTGGATATGTCGCCCACCCGTGCCCCACCCCAACCCTTGTTCCATTACTCCTCTTTTTTTGGTAACAACTTTGTTAAAACGCAATCAATAAGCCACAATTGGTGTGTTGTAAATGGAAATAATTGACAGTCAGTGCCAAAGTGCCCATGAGGGGATTTCATTGTCTTTCCTAAGACATATATCTTTTAAAACCAGTCATGTAGTAGATGTTAATTGCGTTATGTGTCCCAGCACTCGATGGAGAAATGTGATATTGATGTGGTTTAATAGGTAATAATCAATATAGCACGACTACTACAGTACTCATTAATTTCTTATAAGTCCCTCTCCTTTTTGTCCGAGTTAAGTTGACGCTTTATATCTTTAAGCAGCTGGATGCAGTCCATCTGCACTTATTTCTGCTCCTCGATCCATGCTAGACAAATGAGGAGAAGACAAAGAGCAAGAGAAAGGCGGAGTGAGAACAGCGAACATTGTCCGTGGCCTCTGCCTATCAGCTTAATCTTATTTATTTAAAGCATATGTCTGCTTGTACTCCTTTGTCAGGGTCTATTAGAGCCATGGAGAGCCATATGACATTGTTTAGGCTGTAATGAAATAGACTTTTTTTTGTTGCATGTTTTGATGGAGGTTAAAGAGAGCAAATACGCTCGTTTGTTTTTGTACACAGATATCATTTCCCTGCAGTTAGCGGTGGGACAGAATCTTGTCCTTCTAACCCTTCTAACCCTTCTAACCCATTTCCTCCTCTTTTCTTGAATCTCTCCCAGACATTATAAACTCCACGCTTGTGAATTTGGTTTGATTTGGGGCCCAAGCAGTCTAATTACTTCTGGCTTGTAATTTTTTTTCACCCTCGTGTAAATTCAAATCAAAGCTGGTCTGAACTTAGACTGCATGAACTCACTGAACTTTAGATGTGTGTGTGTGAGTGTGTGTAGCTTCCACAGAGTAGCAGTTATGACCAAAACCACATCTACTGTCACGGCAGCTGCTGAAGTAGCCGTTATAACCCCTGCAATGACCTGCAGTAGTTTGACTATATAAATAACTACTACATGTACCTGCTTATGGGAATGATTATTACATTGGTTTGTTTATTGTTGTTGTTTGGGATTTTTTGAGTTTTTGAGATACAGTTGTGCTGTGATGGCTGCGGACTACAATCACCATGATGACTTTAGGACTTCAGTTGTCATGAACAGTCTTGCACTCAAGTCTCCAT
>JAOTRR010000028.1:1827820-1837257 GCA_028570945.1 Gogo arcuatus | reverse complement strand
TGTGTGTGTGTGTGTGTGTGTGTGTGTGTGTAAGAGAGAGAGAGAGAGAGAGAGATGGCCCTCATACACAGAAGCATACCGGTAACATGGGTAACCCAGTCACTTCCTGTGTGCTCACTTATAGAGGAACCAGGTGAGGACACCGAGGGACCGAGACGAGCTTCCTCAGTGGCTGCGGCCGAGGACAAAGACACGAGCGAGAGAGAAAGCCAGGAGGGCAAGAGGACAGAGAAAGACTCCAGTAAGACCTTTAGTTTTGGTCTTTTGTCTCTGGCACCCTCCCTTCCTCCTCCCTCACTTACTAACCCTCCCTGTTAATACACACTAAGACACACACACACACACACACACACACGTACACAAACGCTCATAGTGTTCCTGGGCTTCTAGCTCCTCTGCCTCTTTCATCTCCACCGTGGGGCTTTTCCTGCTAATAATGGCTGCATGTGTGGACTGCATGTGAATGCTATCACAAGCCTCCCATTGACCCATTTTAGTCATAACCATGTGACAGCAGAGATGTGGAGATGTGGAGACGCGGAAGAATATTACAGAATGACCTGTGAGATTATTCTTCTTTTTTTTTTTTTTTCAAAATCAAATCAGTTGCTTGTAATTTTTAAGCGCCTTTCATTAATCTTCAGTGTACCTGCAATTCCTCTGATGACATATTAATTTTGCGTGAGGATTAGACAACACTCGTCTTACTGCACCCGTGTAACCCTTATTTATTTTTTTCCCTCCTTTTAAATCAAGGCAGTACTCCACCCACCATTGTCCCAGGCTTTAACATCAAATCTACATTTCTGTGTAACCGGTAGGACATTAACAAGGACAACAATCTGTACAAAATAGCATTGTGTTGCGATCAGGGAACAGCCCCTGGAGCTAGCATCTGGCACTGTTACCTCGGGCTTTGTTATATTTGCTTTGCCAAATAAGAATTCATACACGCCTTTTTTTTATGTATGAGATGGAAATCTGTGGTCACCATGAATATTACATCGGATGTCTTTCCATGCACGCCATACCTAGAGCTACATAATGTTGGGTTCAATGGTGCAGAAGAAACGCTGAAACAGGACGGAGCCTATTAGTTTAGCTAGTCATCTATCTTTTAGTCATATATCTGTGACAGGCCTGTCTGAGGCAGCGGGCGAGAATTTGCACTTTGTATCATACGCAGCATCATTTAACATCTCAGATCCGGCGAGGTCAAACGTGTTTTTCGTTGAAGCCTGTTTGCGCTAAATAGCGCTTTTTAAGGCGACACTTAAAACTCAAACGGATGCTGCTTTGATTTATGAAGACGTTAATCCATTATTGGTGGATGGAACCGTCAAGGTTTATGCGTAACACGTTTAAGTGTTTATACTGTTGAACTTGTATGCTAAGTATGTTTATTTATTTATTTATTTATTTTTATTGTGTGCTCCAGCATATCAAAAAATATCACCGAGGTCTTTACAATATCCAGCTGCTAGAATATGTGCTCGAGATCTCCCTCGTTTTAATTTACTTTCTCATTATAATCTAGTGTCACTATGGATTAATTATAATTATAATCCAAATTGCATTTTTCATGCAAATGTTCGTAATCTGGATCAACTTTGTTTTTGCTGAGATGTTAATAATATGTACAATGGCTTTGGGCTACAAAAATATGACCGTAACTATTAGGAGAGATGAAAATGATCTGTCATTAATGGTAACATTTCCTGCACACCTCCTTTAAATTAATCAGGAAATTAATCATTTTTCATAACACCACTTTTTTTTTTTTTATTAATATCTAATGCAATGCCAAGAAAATACATGCAATACACAACGTTGCATATTTAACCGTATTTATTAAGAGTATAATTTGGAATTGAAGCATTCCTGCTGAAATGAGCATTACTGAGCATTATTACTGTATATTAAAATGTATTAATATACATTTTATTAACATATGAAGCCCTACAGCTACGAGTTCTCTTTTCAGCTTAGTGTGTTGTGTAGTAAATAAACAAATAACATGGCCGATCGTGTTACATTTGACCTCGATAGTTTAAAATGTGACACTCAGATATTATCAAGTGAAGCTTAATTCATGACCTTAAACTCCGTATCTACGTAAATCACGAAAGTTACTCAGAGTCCCAGGCCCTGGATTATTTATAGCACTGTAACCTCAGCCAGACTGTTGGGTCTGAGGTCCAGGAAACTGAATAGTAAATTCATGCTGCCTTCATCAAGCAGGTCCTGTATAATTGACATTTTCTGGAAAAAAGTGTATAGATGTATTATTTACCTATTGCGCATGACAATGTGGTAACGATTTATAAGTACTAAAAGAAGGTAGACATAAGCAGCAGTGAGATTTCTGCTTTTTGTAGGACAATCAGAGGCCTTGGAGAGATCTCTGACAGTTGTAAATAAAGATGGGTGGCCAGCCGGCTGCCCTGCTTCTTATAATGCATACAGCTTGAATGTCATAAATCACTTTTTGATTTATCTAATCAACCAAGGTCCTGCTTCTCAAATGCATTTGTCACTGGGGGATGGGAACAATGTCACCGTTACTTTATCTCCTGCTTCATTGCTTTGAAGACAAAGAAAAAAAGGCTATTTCAATTAGTGGGAGGTATACAAATACGAAAGCAAAGGAGGACCTGAAATGCATTAGCCACCCACAGCATACAAAAGCATTTTTAAAAAAAAGATAAGATGAAGGCTATAATGGTCATGGTTTATAATTCATTCTCATTTTATCTCATTTCATTTGTGTGTCTGTGTTTTTTTTCCCCATATGACACAGCTCACTATTCCTCCATGTTTATATATACAGAGAGACAGGATTGAGATGTTTTTTTTTGTTGTTGTCTTTTGCATGGTATCCATTTTGTTTTGAAGTGCTTATGAAAGCAGTATGTTGATTAAGAAAATAAATCATAGCAATGGATCCTCATGTAGCACAAAATCTGATTACCCCCTACAACCCCCCCCCCCCCCCCCCCAGATTATACATTTACATTCAGTATGATGGCAATCAATGGAAAAGACTCATCGCGTCGTGAAACGCGTTTGCACCCAGTTGTCCGGCAATCGGCTCCTCACCCTGGAAATAATTTAGTTGCAAATTGACTGGAAGATGGTGAAAATTGAAAGTTAAAATTAGAAATACTCATAATAAACAGAGAAGGGGGGGAAAAAAAGGTCAGGAGATGCGGTGCGGCAATGAGATTGGCCCGCCTGGCAAATGAGGTTTTCTGTTTGTCATGAAATGTATGTGACATGCCTCTCAAACGCTGCAGGGATATCAAAGCCAGGAAAAAAAAAAAAAGATTACCTAGCAATTTGAGGCTGCAGAAAATTCTCTGATGCTCTTGGAAATTTGTATTGTGCCCTTGTGGGATTGTTTTTTTCCCTCCAGTGTCACTTTCTTTGACAGGCTAATATGTCACGCTCCTGATATGTAGGATTACAATAAAATAAGTAGAATACTTCATGATGCAACGAATTAAATTCCATGCACATGCAATGCAAATTCAAATAAAACGAAGACTAATATACTCTTTAAAATCAGTGCATTTTTTTGCATCCTTTGCTTGACAGGAGTATTTAGCCCCCAGAGTGACCAGATTAGAGAGAGAGAGAGAGAGAGAGAGAGAGAGAGAGAGAGAGAGAGAGAGATGGCGGCTAGGGGTTTCTTTGTGTTCTGCATACTCGGGGAGGGGATAAATTGCGTAGAGCGAGATGGCTGGGACGCTGTCTGCGTCTGGAGATGAGGGTAATGAAAGATTTATCACTCTGTGCAGCATTCTCTAAATACAACTGGGGGGCTGATTTCCTGAATTGAGCTCGGCTGAAATGGTAATAACATTTTTTTGCCTCCTCTAGTGCTCTGTGTCGGGCATGGATATTTAGGATAATGCTAGGGAAGGTGATTTGATAATCTATACACCCAAATAGCCTGGATAATGGTACCGTGACATACAGCACAGTGATAATGCATTTGTGACTCTCCATTTATTTTGAATATCTTCATGACTGGAATCGCTTGGCCTGTTTTTATGGTCTTTATTTGTTTGAGGTTTTTTTTGTTTTTTTTTTGACATTGCAGCGCCAGCAATAAAGTAGATTAGCATGAGTCAGGGTTCATTCTGTTCTTTTATATTTATGGTCCAGTGTTTGTTTGGGTCTCACTTCTCTAAGACCTGTACTCTATATTTTTTTTAAACGGCCACCCTGAGCTATGCTTAATATCTCCACCTCAAGTATGATGATGAAGTCGTTATTTCTTGTGAGATGTGACTTTTGATGTGCTGTTTTTTGTTTGTTTGTTTTTTGTCTTTTTTTGTAGGAGGTAATACACTGGCTAAAGAAACTCTGGAGAATGCTGCAGTGGGAAAGCGTGCACTTCAACAGGAGAAAGAAAACGACACTCCACCCAAGAGGCCTAAATCCGTCGAGGAGAAGACGCTTACCAATGAGCAAGTGAGTTACTGCTTCCCAAGTTTAAATTGACTGGTCTGTCTTTACGTTCACGTTGAAGCTTATAAGCATTTGTATCGCATTAAATTATATGTGTTTCTAATTAAAATTATAATGCATCACCCTGCCTTGCAGGACTTTGAGTCATTTCTGAAATGGATTACATTAAGACAGGTGATGGGAAACAGCACTTTAAACTATTCCCTGTAATGAGAGTCAGTCATAGTTTCAAAAGATACACATCGTCTTTCATTTCTAATCTTATGGCAAGAAATTCTGACCATGTTTTGCTAGTTAAAGACATAAGCAAATGTCTTGAATATCTCAAAATTGACAAATATAATGTGTATCTGCTTAATTATAGTAAAATATTGACCATGCCATGATGGATGCTTTTATTTCAGGTGCAGCAGTGTCCATACTGTAATTACAGCAGCAAGGACGCAAACCGTCTGCAGCTGCACATCATGTCCCAGCATTCCATGCAGCCCGTCATCTCCTGTCCCCTGTGTCAGGATGTCCTCAGCAACAAGATTCACCTGCAGCTGCATCTCACACACCTCCACAGTGTGGCTCCAGACTGTGTGGAGAAGCTGCTTATGACAGTACGTAAATCATTTAAATCTGTTCAAGGCTGTCGGGTTTGCTGTGACTGCGCAAAACATTTCCTCTGCACCATATACTCCAGTTAATGTTCATTCGCTAATATATGTTGATTCCGCTTTATGGTGCTTTGGTGTGGCTTCACTGACACCGCATTTATCCGATATTTATTCCAGGTGACAGGACCGGATGTTACAATGCCAAATAATACATTGATACCTGCACTTGCACAAGACCAAGCCCCATCTGTAATGAACTCTTCAGCTGAGGCATCTGGAAAGCCTATGGGTAAGCATCATCCAGCCTTTTAATGATTACATGCATTACATTAGATAACAAAAAACATATTCTGTGAAAGTCAAAGCAATAAATTCTCAATGAGACGTCTAATATATACCTTATATCCCCTCTTTCTTTACCACAACAGGAAACAGCTCTAAGGATTTAAAACATAGCACAGGCACAGAAAAAAGTGACCTTGAACTTGCCATTGAGGAAGTCAAGCCACCGAAAGAGGCTGCTGAGGCTCCAGATTGGAAAAAAGCCACTGGCCAAGACAGGAAGAGCCCAGATTCCCTGCAGGAACACCTGAGCGACCTGCAGAAACGCCAGCAGCTCTCAGTTTCTGATCGCCATGTCTATAAATATCGCTGCAACCACTGCAGCCTGGCATTTAAGACATTGCAGAAGCTGCAGATACATTCACAGTACCACGCCATTCGGGCAGCCACGATGTGCAGTTTGTGCCAGCGCAGCTTCAGGACATTCCTTGCCCTCAGAAAGCACTTGGAGACCGGTCACCCTGAGCTTAGTGAAGCTGAAGTGCAGCAGCTGTGTGGAAGTCTACCCCTCAATGGTGATATCACAGAGAGTGAAGCAAGAGCACTGGAAGAGGCACAAGCCTTAGAACAGGAACTGGATAAAGATGATGAGCTGGACCAAGAAGGGAAGGCCAGTCCTACCGGAAGTGACAGCAGCTCCTTGCTTGATGAGATGGGTTCCGAACCAAAGCGGACCTTGCCTTTTAGAAAAGGTCCGAATTTCACAATGGAGAAGTTTCTAGACCCGTCTCGTCCATACAAATGCACTGTGTGCAAGGAGTCATTTACCCAAAAGAACATTCTGCTCGTTCATTACAACTCTGTCTCACACTTGCATAAGCTAAAGAAAGTTCTCCAAGAAGCCTCGAGTCCAGTTCCCCAGGAAACCTGCAACAACATTGACAACAAACCATATAAATGTAATATATGTAGTGTTGCTTATAGCCAAAGCTCAACCCTGGAGATTCATATGAGGTCTGTCCTTCATCAGACTAAAGCAAGAACTGCCAAACTGGAAACGAGCAGCAGTTCCAGTAGTGGAAGTGGAAATGGAAGTGCATCTGTACCATCTAACAGCCCTGTTCCAGTCAGTCAGGGAAACACAGAATCTGTGAGTTTACCAGTATCATTGAACAAAGAAAACAATGTAGATACCAAAGAAGTCAACATAAAGCAAACTACTGATCATGTCGCTGTTCAGCAAACTCATCAATCCACCCCATCACCAGCGCAGCTTCAGATGCAACTGCAACATGAACTTCAGCAGCAGGCTGCCTTCTTTCAGCCACAGTTCCTGAATCCAGCATTCTTCCCCCACTTCCCAATGACACCAGAGGCTTTGTTACAATTCCAACAACCTCAGTTCCTTTTCCCGTTCTATATTCCTGGCACTGAGTTTAATATCAGCCCTGAGCTGGCATTGCATTCGGCTGCATTTGGGATGCCAGGCATGACTGGGTCATTCCTTGAGGACCTGAAGCAGCAGATGCAGCAACAGCACCAACTGGGCCAACAGCAGCATCAGCTTTCTCATCAACAAGCTCAGCAGCAAGCCTCTCAGATGCAACAGCAGCAACAAAAACCCCAGCAGCAGAGCCACAAGCCTAAGCCAGAGCCCAATCATATCTCTGTGTCTGAGATTCAGCTGTCCAGAGAGGTGGAAGAGCCCATGGAGAAGCAAGACAACAAAGCAAAGCAAGAGACTGTCAATGATCCTGATAACAATAAAGAAAATAAGGATTCCAAAAAGCCCAAATTTTCTGAACCTTTAATTCCTCCACCACGCATCATTTCTGGGGCCAGGGGTAATGCTGCTAAAGCCTTGCTAGAAAACTTTGGTTTTGAACTGGTAATTCAGTACAATGAGAACAGACAAAAATGCCAGAAAAAGAACAGAGAGGAAGAAATAAATGACAAATTAGAGTGTGGTATGTGTGGAAAATTCTTCTCTAATATGTTAATCCTCAAGAGCCACCAAGAACATGTGCATGGTCAGTTCTTTCCCTACGTGGAGCTGGAGAAGTTTGCACAACAGTACAGAGAGGCATATGATAAGCTCTATCCCATAAATCCACCTTCTCCAGAGACCCCTCCTCCGCCGCCACCGCCACCTCCACCACCTCCAGCACCCCCAGCTCCAGCGACCAATCTTCCTGCCACCACCACAGTAGGAAAGGCACCAACACCATCTCCAGCACCCATACAAGCTCCACCACCGCCACCTCCACCCCCTCCTCCACCACCTCCGCCACCCAGTGCACCTCCACAAGTGCAGCTTCCTGTCTCTCTTGACTTGCCGATTTTCCCACCATTGATGATGCAGTCTGTGCAACATCCTGGGTTACCCCCACAGCTTGCACTACAGCTTCCAGCAATGGACTCTTTATCTTCTGATCTCACACAGTTATGTCAACAGCAACTAGGACTGGATCCAAACTTCTTGCGGCAATCCCAGTTCAAACGTCCTCGCACCAGAATCACAGATGATCAGCTGAAAATCCTCCGTGCTTACTTTGATATCAACAACTCTCCTAATGAAGATCAGATACAAGAAATGGCAGAGAAGTCCGGCCTTCCACAGAAAGTAATCAAGCATTGGTTCCGCAACACTCTCTTCAAAGAGAGGCAGAGAAGTAAAGACTCTCCTTACAATTTCAGCATTCCACCCTTGACCACACTGGAGGATATCAGAGTGGAATCCCAGATGAATGTACTAGAATGCTATAAGACTGACACGACCATGAACAAGAGATCCTCAAGAACTCGATTTACAGACTACCAACTCAGAGTCCTCCAAGACTTCTTTGATACAAATGCTTACCCAAAAGATGATGAGATTGAGCAGCTTTCTACAGTTCTCAGCCTGCCGACACGAGTGATCGTGGTATGGTTCCAAAATGCCCGTCAAAAGGCAAGAAAGAGTTACGAAAACCAAGCCGATACCAAGGATAGTGAAAAGAAAGAACTTACAAACGAGCGTTATATCCGAACCAGCAACATGCAGTACCAGTGTAAGAAATGCAATGTTATTTACCCTCGAATATTTGACCTGATAACCCACCAAAAGAAGCAGTGTTACAAAGATGAAGATGATGATGGTGCAGACGAAAACCACTCTGAGGAGATGCCAGAGAACTACGAACAGAACACAATGAAGCAAGCAGCAAGCAGCTCTGGCTCCAGCTCCCCCCTAATGCCATCACCTCGACCTGAAATAGGAAAAATGTCACCCAAACCTGAGATCCCCAGTGAGAAATCAAAGCAGACCGAGAATGCCCCATCACAAGCAGCAAAAGTAGTAGCCGATCCACGACCGTCTAAAGCTTCTACCCCTCAATCTCCTCAGAAAATGCCTCAGTCACAAATGACAAGACCGCACTCCCAACCTCAGTCTGCAGCTGTCCCATCCAGTCCTCTCTCCATTGCACTCTCATCACTTACCAACAACATCCCTCCTCAAATGTTACAGTATCAGTGTGACCAATGCAAGATAGCTTTTCCAACTGTCGAACTGTGGCAGGAACATCAGCATATGCATTTCCTTGCAGCTCAAAACCAGTTCTTGCATTCACAGTTCTTAGAAAGGCCATTGGATATGCCTTACATGATATTTGACCCCAATAACCCTCTAATGACAAGTCAGCTTTTGTCCGGAGCACTTTCCCAGATACCATCGCAGAGCGGATCTGGCCTAGCCTCTGCTACTAGCTCTGGTTCCTTAAAACGTAAATTAGATGATAAAGAGGATGGCCCAAATGATAAAGAAGGTGGAAATGGTGGCGAAGACCAACACAGAGACAAACGTCTGAGAACCACTATAACACCAGAGCAACTTGAGATACTTTATGACAAGTATCTACTTGATTCTAACCCAACAAGAAAAATGTTAGATCATATTGCCCATGAAGTGGGACTGAAGAAAAGAGTAGTTCAAGTCTGGTTTCAGAATACCCGTGCCAGAGAAAGAAAGGGTCAATTTAGAGCAGTTGGGCCTTCCCAAACTCATAAAAAGTGTCCTTTCTGCAGGGCACTCTTCAA
>JAOTRR010000028.1:1820320-1822820 GCA_028570945.1 Gogo arcuatus | reverse complement strand
GAGATGAACAAGTAGCATGTAATGCAACTGTTTGACAGGTTAAATCAAATCATGCTTAAAATTGTTTCAAACGATGAAATCACGTAACATTTCATTTTTTTTCCTGTTTATTATTGTACAGGTGTTTTTGGGGTGTTTTTTAAGTTGAAACACAAAGGTCACGGTTTTTAATTCTCTCTTACGTGAACTTTTTAATGTTCTTATTTAGATTTTTTTAGTATTTTAACATTTTATTTTAATCCTGAAGACACTTTTTGATTGTGTTTCATAAGAGACATCTTGGCCTCCTAAGGTGCAATCCTGCCTCTGTCCAAATCCTAAGCGACTGTCCTGATTCCAAAGGCTTTACAAACGTGCTTTAGCCTTTCCCTGAATGTGGAGCAGCATTACAGGACTGAGCTGTCGGCTGGCACCACGTGCTAACGGTGTTTAGCCTGGACTAGAAATGCTTCCCACACAAGGACTGGCAGAGCAAATAAACAAAAAAAACTTAAGGATGGTCCAACAATATAACTGTACATAAATGTCGCAACTGCACAGCAGCCAAAAAGAAAAAAAAAAACCTTTTACGGATCGATAGCGTGAAGCAAAAGAGGACACCTTCTAAAGGTTGAAATTAGGATTGTTTTCTTCTGGATATCAAAGGGATCATCACACGGCGCAATCATATTCTTCACAATATGTACTCTACAACGCCTGGGTAACACAGGAAATGCACCCTGAGGTTTTAATAAAAAAGAAGCCCCTATGGCTAAAACTTTAAATAAACTAAACCAAAAATGTTATTGATGTTTTATATATAGAGAGTAGTCTCATTAGTTTTTGTTACTGTAATGTTTGAGGTCTCAGCTGTACCGTATTACGGTAAAAATAACATGGTTTTGGAACTTTTTTATTTTGTCACAGACCTGTTGTCATAGTTGAAATGACGTTTATTGTAGATGGTATTTGAACAACTTCTTCTGGAAATAGTTCATCAAGTATGTTTGTTGCTCATTGTTGTGATACATTAAAAACTGTATCTGCAAACCATTTCTGGGTGTCCTTTAAAAACAACAACAACAACCATCTCTCTTTAATATGGGTTTAATATGATGTTCCGTACAAAGAGGTGCTAATGAGTATGATTTTTTAACCCCTTGCTACAGTAATATGTGAGAATAAAACTAAAATTTTAGACTACACAGAAGATGTGAAAGACCGAGACTTTCACTTCTGCCGTGAGCCAGTAGGAATCAAGTGGGCGGGACTGTGGTCACTTTGGCTGGCAATTAAAAAAAAATGGAGGAGCTGCTAATTATTAATAACCATACCAGATTTTTCCCTGCTGCACAAAATAAATTGTCATTTTCTTTTCATCCACAGTATGCTAGTGTTTTTGTGGTAAAATCTTGTTCCATCTTTTTTGTTTGTTTGTTTGTTTGTTTAATTTTTTGTCTTTTTCTGTGATTTGCTTGTTGGTGTTGTTTTCATCACAGTATCTTTACCTTGCAGAGGTTCAGAGATGTCACACCGTTAATTTCACCCACTTTTAATTTGACATTCTATCCTCTTTTAGATGTGATTAAATTGTAATCTGGATTTATCATGATGGATTTAGCATGCTCTGGATTATCCCTAAGAGTGTCAAATAATTCTAAGTGGACAGGTATTTTATCAAGCTCCGCCCCCAGGGAGAATATATATGGATAATGGATTATGGATTATGTAGAAAAACAACATCGTGTGATTATAGTGATCAGAATCAGGGAGATACTGAACCTCTCTAAAAACTGTTTCTGATTTCTGAACACAGTTGAATGCTGGATTCTGATTGGTCAGAAGGTGTTGATTCATTTTCATTTATATTATCGGTTTATATTAGTGAGCTCGTTCTAATAGGCTACGTTATCGTTTCTGTAGTAACGGCTATAGCTACGTTTTCTGTAAAGAGACGTTTATGTAATATTTATGTAAGGAGTCTCCAGTGTCAGTGTCTTCAGGACAGAGGAGTTTCTCAGTAACATGGCAAGCTGTACTGACTTGTTTCACCAACGTCCCCCAACATTAAATGTAACTATAAACAGATAAAAAAGTACGATGTTGTTTTTTAATAGATAAAAAATTGGAATGGTTGGCAAATTGCTGTCATATAAGAAGAAGAAAACACTTCAGGACATGCTGTTTGAGGAAAATAATCAATTCAAAGTGGTAACAGTAACTCCGCTTCATCACACCATTCTACTGTTGATTATTTTCCTGTAACAGCAGCACCGTGATGTAACAGTGTGTTTTATTTTTTACTCATCTTTAGGTCATGACAAGATTGAACTGTTTTTTCTTGTTTTGGTTTGTTTTGGGTGGTTTTTTTTTTTTTTGGAAAAAGGGAATTTTTCTGTTTATAAGGTTCAAATGATTATCTTTAGAAGAAGAAGAAGAACAACCAAGGCCGAAGCCTTTATTTTCGTCACGTACTCTCGCACAGTGAAATTCCTCCTCTGCATTTAACCCATCTGAGCAG
>JAOTRR010000028.1:1779263-1804243 GCA_028570945.1 Gogo arcuatus | reverse complement strand
GTGATCTACGAAACATCACATGTGCAGGAGAGCCTGCACATTTTTATACACACACCATCACATGCGCAGGAGAGCCTGCACATTTTTATACACACACACACAAATAAATAAACAAATAAAATTGGATCACTTCTGGGCAGAAGATTTTTATATAAATCAGTTTTCCTTCCTCGTGCATGTTTTTTGCAGGGTGGAAAATTTGCCAACAGAACAGATTTTTAATTTTTTTTTGCCTGGTGTCTCGAGTTAATCGCGTGCAGACGCGTCTACTTCACCGCTTTCCAGCAGGGAGTTCACAAACGGACACCTTTCGCACTCTGGTTTCCATGGAAACGGGGAAATGATTTCCTCAGAAAGCTGAAGATTCTGCGTTAAAACATCCAGCGGGATACTGTCATTATGTTTCAGGTGAACTGTGGGTTAGGGATTTTAATTTTTTTTCCTCTTTCTCGGGCTCACACTGAGCCGGCATCCTGCCACAACATAATATCATCAACCTCTACTGGGGTTGCGTTAATTCTCTGCTCTGTGTACGCACACGCCTCGCATGTTTGACTTCCATTCATGAATTTTTCACTGCAGAATCAATCATTAATCTGGGCTGATGGTGTTTAGAATGGTGCAGACGATGATAAAATACACACACGAGCACAAACACACACACCTACGTTAAAGTCGAAATGAAATGCAAAATGGTTTGTTACTCTGCATCATCAGAAAGAAATAAAACATTATTACTCTGCTAATATTTTGGGAATATTAACATGAAATTTTAAATTCATGCTCTATGGTTTCTGTAAGATGGCATGACTGAGAAAATGCCACGTTCCTTCATGTGTAAGGCTTCAATCGAATTCGTAAAAGTTATCAAAACTTTCAAAGCGCTCGGAATCATCTTAAGTCGCAGGAAATTCGAGGGGACATCTGGAAGGATGTCGGCAGATTATTAGCAATTTTGTGTGCATTAGACATCAATGAGAGGGCAGCTGAGGCTCTGGCTGGAACCCACCTCACCTCGGGCTCATTACAGCGCAGACGGACTCGTAAATCCCCCATAATTCCTGCTTGTGCTTTTCCTCTTTGGTATACCATGAGTGCAGGAGACACTGTTCACTCAGGTATGGCATGTTCCTACCATGTTGTCTTTTCTCACGTAATCACTGATCTGGTGAAGTTTTCTGTCTGGAGATGTTTAACGTTTTTTTTGAAGACGTCTCCTCCAGTGTCTGAGGTATATGGCTGGGTATCGTTTGAATTTTTTCAATTCCAAAAAAAAAATTCAAATGTTTAGATAACAAAAATATTTGTTCTTTTTAATCGGTAGCTGAAAAGTCACTATTGTGATGGTAGCCATGTATGCTAAGTCGTATCGCGATACTATTGCGTTGATGCGTAACGTAGTCACATGGACAGGTCCTAGCAGGTAGCTGCGTACGTTCTTGCAGATGTGTAGCCTTTGTTTGCAATAATAAAAGGTTATCACGTTTGGAAATCCATCGTCATCATTGTCAGCTGCTGTTCACGGGGACTGTGATCTGCAGGCAGCAGCCACAAGTTTCGCTCAGGCTGCTCGGTCTTGTGCAGCTTCACGTACTTCGCCAGATGTTAGGGTTACTTTGGAAGCAGGACGTAGAATTTTTGCTATATACTCTGAGTAGAGCATCCTCTTCCCGCCTCTCGTGCGTCGACCATGTTCAGGGGTCCGAAGAACGAACTTGGTAATGAGATCTTTCTGAAGCTGATGGAGCTGGTGGCCTAGCCAATGAAGCCATCTTTCCTTGACTGCTGGGGACAATTGTTTCTCTTGCATATAGATCTTCGTTACTTACATGCTCTTGCCGTTCAATATTCAACACGATTCGGAGGCATTGTCTTCGAAAGACGTCTAGAATTTCACACAGGTTAGATGTCAGAACCCATGCCTCACAACCACAGAGTAACACGCTAAGAACGGACACTTTGAACAATGAGATCTTTAACTTGGTCAGCTGTTGGCTTCCAAAACCTTTCAAGGGTCCAAAGGGCGCCCCAAGTATTGAAAGTGTCCGAATGAGAATCCATAAGCAGAACCAAAATTATACTTATTTTTTTAGTGGGGAACCGGTACTTGGCATTTTAGATTCAGTTCTAATTTGGAGCCCAATTTTGGTTCCCAAACCTACCGAGGTAAAGCTGTAACTCTTCTGAAGTCTTCAGGATGGAGGAGTTTGCATTTTTTGTGGTTTCTCTGTAACATCATCTCTGTAAGATATTTTTTTTTGTCTTATTAATTTCAAGACTCCGAGGTTGGTGAGGGAACGCCTGTTTTTATATTCTAAGTTAGAACAGGAACTAACTTCCACAATATTAAACGTAACTATAAATGGATAAAAAGGTATGACAACATCTTTAACAAATCAATTGTAATGGTTAAATTGCTCTGATGTTATATCTGAGGAATAAAACCCTTTCAGGATGTGCTGTTAGAGGAAAATAGTCGCTTCATCACACCACTGCATCTTAACAGCATGACACATTGTTCTTTATTCCTTACTTATTTTGTATTTTTGTGGTTTTTCTGTGGATATTGTTTTTCTCCCTCCTTTCAAACTTGTGTAAATAGTTTTTGGCATTTAGGAGGTGTAAGGTTTTGCCAAGGCGATGTAGTGCTTCAGGGTTTGTGCTATGTGTAGAAACTCAAAACACCGGAGGAAACGGTGAAGAAACAAGCAAGACATCAAACTTTCAGAGCTCCTCACAGGGCATCTATATTTAGTGCAGGTAAAGTCAAAATTCAGTTCAGCTCGGCTACAGAAGCTAAATGCCATCACTAGTAGGACTGAAGCAGATCCTCTTTACTTCTAGCCTCTAAAAGAAATCAGATGAAGAGTGTAGGCAGGGATGAACACATTTATTTGTCAAGGTCATGATCTCATGGAAACCGAAGGCTTTTTTTTCTCCTTTTTGGAGTTTTTGAATTTCATACTTGCATACAAGCTAAACTTTTTTCCCTTCCTGAACAGAACAGGTTTTTTTGGCACTACCCGACATCCTCACCTCATCATTCCTGACAAACTGATGATCCTAAAAAGTTCTGTCTGGACTCATTCCCTCAATCACTCAATTATTATAAAGTCTGTTCTGTACACAGCGCTGCACTCTTAGGGGAAAAAATCCAAGTCTAACCCTTTTAGAAAGGAAAGAACCTTTAACCATCAAAAGAACTCTTGAGGAACAGACCTCTGAAGGCAGCATTTAACTCTTCATTCACTTAAGCACGCAACAATATATCGTCTGACCATAAATTGCGACACATTTGACTATTCGAATTGATGAAATAAATGAATCGTGAGTATGATCAGGCTGCATAATCTTAGTTTTTTCCTAGCTGTAACATACAATAGCGGGAATACACCTGACTTCATCATAGGCGGAAGTAACACAGCTCTAATGCCACGAAAACACACAAACAGATGTAAAATGTGAAAGAGCTGGTGTGTGATTGACTGTACAAATAGATTTAACAAGAAATCAGAGCTCTTTTTACAGACTGCTGAAAGATAAAGAAAAGAGAAGCAAATGGAGGCAGAACAAATGTTTATAAAAGTTTATTAAGGCCTTTTTTTATTAAAAACGTTAACAGGAACATTTTAGTGACTAGGCTATTATATTTTACCCCAAGCTTTACAAAGGTGGGTAAATAGTTGTTGGCTCTTCTGAAAATTAATTTTTTTTTTTTAATTTAACAAAAAGAATATTTAAGTTGATAAAGAATAGGAGTGTTGATTTTTTTTAGTAATAAAATTTTCATTTAATATTTTTTTCAAAAATCATGGGAAATCAAATCGTGAATTCCGTGAATCATTACATGCCTAATGTTCACGCGAGCAAGCGACAGAACAACAGGCAACTGTTAGTTTTATATTTTGTTAATCAAATCTGAGAATGAAGCTGGAACGAACAATCAACTTTCACACTGATCAGTGCGTTCGTTTATTTATTTATTTATTTATTTATTTAATGTGGTGAACTAGTTTAGTTTTAGAAGCCATGTATAGCTAATCCAGTTACTCATCGGAAGTTAAAAAAAAAAAAAAAAAGCCAGGAAGGCCACGCCCACAAACAGTAGAGCAAGAAAACAAGCCACATGGAGACTTGAAGACAGCTGACATTATTTAAAGGTATAACATCAGGTTGTGATTTCCAACAGTGTAACTACAGTTAGAAAACTTTGAAACCTAAAGAACCAATGAGGAGCTTTTTTTTTTTTTTAAACACCCCCCAAGCTTTTCCATTAAATTTTAAAATAAAATGTGCATCACGAAACACCCTAACGAGTCACACTGCGTTACTATTCAATCGTAGCGGCTGGAAAGCTGAGCAATGGTTAAATAAATATGACAAGCTGCATGAATTTATCTTTGGCTCCAACGCCCCCATGTCTTAGTCACTTCTCCTCCAGTCTCACCTGCAGTATCCTCACCCACACAACACACACTTACCCAACTTAAAAAGAGCTATCATTGTGTAATCAGGTATTATACAAGTATACAAGGGGGGGAGTCAAGCAGCGTGTGTACATCCTGCGCTGAAAAGAACAGGAAATGTCAAAGACATTTGTGATTCATCTTTATGAGTGTTGAATTACAGTAATCCTTTCACATTGAGGCTGCATAAATGCGCATTAACTTAATGTACGCAGCGGCGAGCATGTTAGTCGAACCTTTTTTGTATGCATTAAAACATAGCAGTGTGCATTGCTGTTACAAACCTCCTGTAAGGATATATAAATATATGTTTTTATTCTCCAGGAATGTTTGTGGAACTGTATGATGATAAACATTCCAGTGGACGTCTTTTTAATCCTGAATAAAAACAAAGGCTGCGGTGTAGTGTTGGGCAATAGCACATTAGCATAACAAGCTCAAAGCAAGACTTCAGCGCTTTCTTTGTCAAGAAACTTCAGGAGAATAATTTCAAAAGATGCACAAAACAGACCATGGGCTCCATCACACCTGGAGTCTTGATTGATTGCCTCCGAAATCAACAATTAAGGCCATGTGATCAAAACAAGGTGGGAGTTTCCAGCAGGCCTGAGCGCACTTGGGTGCATTTTGCTGGAGGCATGGCTCATTGGAGAAGGTTAGCGCCAGAATAAATAACCATCTTTGCTGTTATTATTAGGATTAGTGCATAATATGGGTTAAAAAAAAAAAAAAAGTGTACAGACCTACTAGGGTTGGTTACAATTTACTGCCGTCTTAAGAAGGCCAAGGAGATTACGCTGGGATGTCTGTCAGTCAATCTCGTACACCCAAAACACACAGACACACACACACACACAGACACACACACACTCCCCGCATCCCATCTCAACCCATCATGGCCTCTCCTTGATCTTGTGCAAATTTCACACTTCACTGGGGATGCAAACGTGCAGGCGCTCGAGCTGTTTTGATGTTTATTCATTTGCGCCGTCTGTGAACGCGGGAGAGGAAAAGTGGACCTCTGATACTCGGGGCCTCATCAAAGTTTAATGAGCAGGAATAAATTAGCGACAGAAATCACTTTAATTTGAAACTAAGCATCATCGAGTTCATCTCTCGCCTGCCTTTTCTTGCATATTTCATGCCAACAAAAAGGCACAAGTCTTTCATGAGCCGGTCTCTAGGGATTCAAACAGAAGTTCACATTATGGTTACAGTCTACGACGTGTTGTGAAAATAATAATAATCACGTCTGGTGCATTTCTGCCATTTCAATTTGAAACTTGACCGGCTGTAGGGCGGTGACCTCGGCACCACATTTGGGGCACGTAAAGAAGACGTCAGCGGCCGTATGGCTTTTGACGCAGTAGTAGCAGAAGACGTGGCTGCACCCGATGGAATGAGGCATGATGGGCCATTCGGCGCATATTCCGCACTCGGAACGTCTGACGGACTCGGATTTCTGGTCTGAATGATCAGAAATGGACAACAGCGCAGACACGCGGGTCTTCAGCTTCCACACATTGATCAGCGGCAGCAGAAAGATGAGGAACTCGGCAAAGCCGTGCCACAGCAGTTCCCGGTTCATGTAGTGGAAATTGATCTCACGAGCGCTCTGATCCCGGACAAACACCGGCCGCACTCCGAGCATCCTCTCCGTCAGAGTGGGAAACGTCCCGCTTTGAAGAAAGAGCATAAAATTGAGCAGGCTAGCCACTTTAACCGCGCTGCTAACCAAAGCTAGAGCTTGACGTGCTTTCTGGAAGCCTGAATGCGCACTGTGGCTGAGGAGCAAGCTGTGAGAGCGTTCCTTCAACCACTTCTCGCCCACTGTGAGCAAAGCGAACCACAGTTTCTGCCGCCTGCTTAGAGACCTGTATTTCTGTCCAGCGACGAGCGTGTTGTGGTAGCGGATACTGAGCAGCGTCTGGCCCACTGTGGCGCTCCTGGAATACATGGTGAATCTCCACACGAGGAGCTGCAGCAGAGCTTTGAGCTCTGGCTCCACGCCAGTCAGCAGGCCTGGTTTGAAATGCTGGAAGCATCGAGAGAACTGGGACCAGACGAGCTGCTCCAGGGCATCGTCCAGCTCGAAAGCGTCCAGCTGGCTGATCCTCAGGACACGAGGTGATGAGCTCTCACTTCCAGCTCTGGCTCCGGCTGCAAGCAAAAGAAGCAGACGAGTTCAGGTTATGTGTTTTCTGCATTTCACTTCAAATCACTTCTTCATATGTTTAAAAAAAAAAAAAAAAGCCTGTCCTAAATTCATCTTAATACTGTCCCCTCTGGAGCTTCAAGCCGAGGACAAAATCACATCACAGGAGATTATCCCTACAGTGCACGCTTGGCATGGCCGTAAACAGGCGCCGTGTGGAACTGCTTCACTTTGACAGCTTTTCTATATGATCTAAGAATTTTTACGGAATATTGGAGCGAGTTTTCTCTTAAAAGCAGTGGAAGCACTTTAAAGACGAGGGCCTGTGCCCAAGGTGGCCACCTCTTCTCTTTGTGTGCATCAATGGACAGGATTAGGACAATCTCAGACATAAACTGGTTTATAGAAATCACTGAAGCGACTAAATCCTTTTTTTAAATTTTTTTTTTAATAAAGGGTTGAAGTGAACCGTTGATGGTCGTGCATCTACATATTCATGAGTATATAGTGTATAGAAGTAGAATAGATGCATTAAGCACTGCATCATGTTATTTCCATAAACACAGTAATAAGCCATTATATTTAATCCATGCACAAATCAACCCTTCATCTTGTGTGTATCCGTAAAACAAAGTATAACATGCATATCATACACTTAATATCTAATAATTATTACATGCTTTATGGTATGCATAATACCTTTTAATGCCTGGTGTAAAGATGCAGAAGTGCCCATAAGTAGACGCTTTATAGTTAGCACTTTAAAAGCAGAGGTACACTACGATATGTCAGGTTACATACAACATTTATAACGTCATAGCGTGTGTGTGTGTAATTGTAATGTATGGCTTAAACATGTAGTTAATTACATGCATCAAGTTTTTAAAAGCATGAGTACGCCGTGTGACGTCACCAGGTTACATAAACATTTCATAGCATGTATAATGCATTATAATACCTGGTGTAAAGGTGTAGAAATGCTCAAAAGTAGATTAATCGCATGCATAACACTTTAAATGCAGTGCACACTGACTGTGATGCCACAATGTCAGGCTACACGGAACATTTTAGAAATTAAGACGCATTATAGACCACGATAGCACCTAATTCCTTAGAGCTTAAGGTTACATATAAAACTTTATAATGCCCGGTAAAGCATGAGTACATTGTGTGATGCAGTAATGTCAGGTTATAGAAGAATACGAGCAGGTGCATTAAACACTGCAGCACGTTGATTCTGTAAACCTTACAATACCCTGTGACACAGAAACCGGACATTTTAGCCAACTTTGGAGCTCTAATTCTGATATGGCGCTCATTATGATTTCAGTCAATCTTTTTCAAAGTCCCCAGGTCAGACACTTACAAAAATTTTGGGACAGTTTTTAATAAATGTATTTACTTTTAAGATATGGTGAACCTGTAGTATGTTATGTTCACAAAATTAAACCTCTTGTTCATAGCAATTTTTTTTTTTCCTTCAGATTTTCTGATAATCAAATTTTGAATGCAGTATCATGAATCGAATCAGATCATGACCCAACATTTAATATAGGTGTAGGTTTAGCTCTTCACCTCCAGTCCTCTCTGGGAACTCGGGCATCCCTGTCGCCGTCACCTCCTCCTTCTTCTTTTCAAAGGCTTTTATTGAGCAGTTTACAAGTTATGAATGAATGTTATATTTGAGAACATATTATTGACAGCGACCTATCAATAGTAATGTGACTATTGTCAAGGGCCTGTCAATATTAATGTAATTATGATTTAGAGGATCACGCAGACGTTAGCCGGGGCCAAGTAACATCTCCTACAGGCCTGCTATCAATATGGGGATTACTATTGACCTGTTCGCTCTGACTCAAAAGCGGTTGCCAAATATATAACAACTAGACACTTTTGTCAATGTGCGCTGCCTATAAAAATTAAGCAGTTGAATTTACAAGGCTTCAACTGGAGAGCTGTGGAGAGAAAAAAAAATCCATGTATTCTTATGTAATCATCAAAATTCACAATCGATGGATGTGTTTACCTCTACTGTAATCAGAGGACCTGGCCTACATACAAGAGAGCGGAGATTCATACACGCATTGACCATGGGGAAGAAATATGATGGGAGGGAGGGAGGGAGAGAGAGAGAGGGGGGGGGGGATGCTTGTTTAAAGTGGTGCAAGCGTAAATATGACCATAAATTAGATAGAAATAATTCTAAAAAACAACAATCAACCTGGTTTTAGCATTTATGCAGAATTGAAACGGCTCTGACGAACAAACTGGATACAAAAAATGCTGAATTTTAAGCAAACTCAGGCTCCAGGCGACAAAACGGATGAGGAGCACATATATTAGGTTAGAAAAGCCAAGTCAAGACCCTGACAACTGGCATTAAATGACAAACGACTGGCACCGGCGCGGCCCATAAAGCGCCTCGTCCCCAGGCAGCGACTCCAGGCCGAGGCTCGCAATTCTGAAACTGATAAGAATGCTAACAGCATGGCCTTGGGCATTGAGCGTCACAATGCTGCAGATTTCCTGCAGCTAGATGTCTGCAATATTCAGACCTGTTTCCACAACGTTTGAAACATATCTTCAGCTTGTGTACCCCCCGAAGTGAAAAGGTTATGGGTTGTTTACCGGAAAGCTTCTTTCTTTGTCTAACTGTGCTTTCACACTTGCCTCTTTATTTTTTAAATTTCAGAAAAAAAAAATAAATCATTGCACGGAGCACCTTTCATGCGGATATGCGGAAAAAAGAAAAACAAAACAACTTACACGATGTACACACTGATACCATAGCGATGCTTTTCTCGGTCCTAGCTAGTATCGGCTAACTAGGTGTGTTGCGGTTTCAGATATTTATGATGCTGTAAAAATATCGATTTCGAAACATTAATCAACCATTTTTTAAAAAGCCAGTGGTAAATTTATTATGAAATCTTTGTACAAAATTAAAAGCCCTATTGCTAACTAACTAGCTTTAGCTTCATTATTCTCAGTAATGCAAATAAAGATTGGTGTAACTCTGGGGATGAGGAGGTTGTCCATCTTCACTGTAGTTTTATAGGCGGAAAATCAAGAGAATTTGAGCTGCTTGTGTGCGACGTCGCATCACGTACAGGTGAACATACCAAACGTGTGAACACACTTGTTTTTAGTTACAATACAAAATTGGAATATTGGGAACAACCCATTTACACCAATGTCGTAAATCTCTTCATATTCACTCACTGACTGGCACTTCGTCATTCATGTTTGTTTTTCTGTTTTGGCCTTTAAAGTGATTTATATAATGACGTGAAATATGAGCGGTCGTATTGCACTTTTCAGGTTGTATGTGTGCTGTTAATCAGCATGATCATGCCTTTTAATCTGCAATGCACTCACTTTATTTCAGCTTCAGGTTATTCATTCATGATGACTCCCACAGCAGCATATCAATTCCATAATGATAAATAGATCAATTTGAAACTTTTTAGCTGATGTCATCTTTGGTTGGTAAATTACTCCCCGCGTGTCCATACTAATTGTGCCATCATAAAATATGAATGTGTACAAATGTATCGAGGGGGTCCGAGGCGATGCGTCATGCTTTATCAAAGCGGCCCTATTTCCCTAATTCCTAATTGTGCGAGCTGGAGCACAAGCAAAAGTTAATGTTTTGAGAAACAGCCTTTAAAGTGAGTCTGACACAAAGATATGAGCTTTGCTTAATCTAGTTTGCACAGAACATAAATAATTTAAGGGAATTAATTGATTTTGTGAGTATGAAGGTGGAAGATGCAAAGCCTGTGTGAGTAATAAGTACAGAAGTTTGCAGGAAAACAACTTGAAATCTCATGAAACATTTAAAGGCTGAGGCAGCAAGAATGACTGGAAAGGACAGTTAATAAATGAGAAAACAGCGAGGCCACGATTTTATGGAGTAAAGACTCCGCATGCTCAGCTGATACAAACAAAAAGACGGACATATGAGGTTTATAAGGCTGAATACGTCTTGGCTAATATATTTATACAACATAATGCAGAATGAATATAGATTGCTATAAACAAGAGACAAAATTTTAATCCTGTATCTGTGAAGGGTCAGGGACTCCTTCCAGTGTTTATAAATACATAGTCCATGAGCTACCTTGTCATAGCACAATGAGCAAATGTATAACAGTTGTATTTATTAGAACATTACTTTTTTTTTTTTTAATTCCAGAAATGTTAATCCCAGAATCCAAAATGAAATTTATTTAATTCGCATGACTCGTTGGAATTCTGGAATGGTATCCTACTGGATGTGACATCTTCTGATTCGATCCTTGACCTATGTGATACATGAGCATGAGACACAATGCGATTTTTACATAATTTAGTAACACAGGCTTGTACAGAATCAGTCTAGTGACTATGAGGATGGAAGTGTCGGAACAGAATAGGCTGATATTCAAAGCTTTGCTATCTAGACCATAATGAATGACAAAAGTGGGACGGCTGCATTCCTAAAAGTAAATGAATAATATTTAGCTAATTTATATCTGTATACTTATTTGTATTTACATACTATTTATATTAAGTATAATATCAGCTTTGCATTAGTGGGTGGTTGTGATCTTTATCACTAATAAACAAACAAACAAACAAACAAACAAAAATAAATAACCAGGACCCCTATGTTTAATGGACTCTCTGTAGGTCTCCAGGCTCCATTTTGACAATTATGGCGGGACATAATTACTAAGTAACCAAACACAACAAATGTAGCTCCAAATCTGTGGAAACTACAAAGTAAATTTGATCTAGAACGAGTCACTAATTATTTCGAGTTTATTTTGGGCTTGATTTGAGCTCTAACATCCAGCTATTCTGATTCAATTGAAGTTATTCTGATATTTCTGATCCAGAGCTTTATAAGCCTGTAGAACATGCTTAGTGTGCTATAAATCACACCAAAGATTAAGAAACAAGTTGCTTAAATAATTAAAAAGGCAAAATCTAAAAACAAAGCAGTGTAAATCCGTTAAATTCACTCGACCATAATATTCAAACTGATAATGAACTGAATGAGGAACAGCTACAGGTGATGTTTACCTGAACACCATTACAACCTGATTAAATATACAAACATTGAAGGCTGTAACTTAAAAAGCACTCCTGTTTAACACAATTACGTCAGCGATTATAAATTAAATATGTAAAACACAAGATGTTGTCTGTATTATGAGATTATTTAAACATATTTACCCATTTTAAGCTGACGGATTAAAATCGACACGCTGAAATAATAGCCGTTCCTTCGTTTCCGGGTTGCGTTCTCCGAAACCCCGCCTTGACTCCAATTCACCAATCGTAGAGCGCGCTCCATTCACTTGATCGACTTGACGCAGCCAATCCCGTGTTGCACCTGAGTCAGCGAGGCAAACACGAATTTGCACTACAGAGCAGCCGTGCGCGCGGTGGAGGCGGAGCTGGTTTCTCAACCGAACGCACCCTCAGATCGAAGTAGAGGTAGTTTGTGACATTCTATCCAATCCGTGAGAGGAGTTTTTCTGCATGATACAAGCTAAACCAATCGTATTTGACTAGAGGCGGGACCTAATGGTGGGTTTGTTTCTACGAGACCCAAAAGGACGCCGTTGACTAGCCAACGGTAAATATTGACAGTACTGCACAGGGACTGGAACAAACAGCAAAATACACAAACACGGAGACTGTATAATTTTGAAAGACGTTTAAATGGAGGTCCTTTTTTGCCAATAAGTTTTATAAACGATAAGTGTAACTCTGATACTAGGTTGGTTAGTTAGGCTGTGGGTTTTCATTTAGAAGTTGCAGTGAAGGATGACAACATCTCAGTTTTAGACTGAAGTTTAAATGACGATGGACAAAAACAGTGGTTCGGTTTTGGAGATAAAACGCAGTGGTCTCGTCACTAAATCAGTGAAACGTTTGCTGAATGAGTTCCAGTGTGTGTACGGAGAGAAGCTCAGACGCCTTGAGGGGGAAATTAAAGGCTCCCAAGAGGAGATTTTGCGGGTATGTAAACATCCCAAACCAAACAGCTTCCTTTTGGATTTAGTTTCTCGATTTTTCTTTGGATTTGAAAGCAGATAAATAAACATTTAAGATCTAATACATCCATATTAACCAATATCAATTAAAAGTCTTTTTGTTTTGTTTTGTTTTGTTTAAAACCAGAAATCTCTCAAACGATTCTTTTAAGTGATTCGACTCTTTCAGTTTAGCACGCTAAAAAGATTCGAACGACTCGGATCTTTTGAGGTTGATTCGTTCAAATCGATTCGTTCATTTTAATAGTTAATGTTCATATAATTTATTATAACGGCGTTGTTTTTTCTTATGCAACAGTGATCAGAATTAGTAAAAGATAAGGATGATATGAACATTATATATTGATTAAATATTTACATTTTCCTGTCCATGATTTAAGCATGTTCAAGGATGATTTAGATCTGTGTAAGAAGAGTTCATTAAGGAGGTTTTATGCTAATTAGTGTGTTATGGAAGCCTGTTTCCACCACCGTAAATAATCAGGTTTCTCATAATTATGACTTAATCTCATGAGAATTGTCTCATAATTATGACTTTCTGTTTCATGGTAAAATTATGACTCGATATCTCATTGAGAAAATGTTCTCATCATTATGGAATAACAAGTCTTTATTATGACATCATAGTATCTCATAATTATGAGATATTCTCATTTTATGACATACAATGTGACTTTCAGGTGGTGGAAACAGGCTTCCATAGTATATGGATGGCCAAATCTCTCTCTCTCTCTCTCTCTCTCTCTCTCTCTCTCTGGAGAAGCCTATGAGTGCTTACACTTCGCAAACATTTTCAGTACAATACCTATATCAGAGCTGAGTATTGGCTGATATTACAATGCTGATCCGATACTGACATCCTCTTTGGAGCGTTTTTATGCCAGACGAACCAAAAGCTCAGTGCAGACGTTATACATGACCGGAGGGGGGGTTGTGTAAAGTTCTTTGTTCAGTGCAAGATCTGATGATCGGCATCACACATGTTCATTGCATGAGGTGTGTCAATTGATCACATAGTGGAGTGCGGAAGTTTGTGTGCCCTGGTTTTAGGTTTTAGGTTTATAGATGTTCCTTTATCATCATGTGTCACAAAAATGATTAGATTTTATAAGTTTAATATCTGATGTAACATAGGACTTGTGATATGACAATGGAATATCGATATCCTGATAAGTTATACACGGTTCTGAGATATCGAGGGTGCCAATATTTTGTAAAATAGTTACAAGCTAATAGGAAGCAGCTGATGGATGATAACGTTCTACCGAATCTTTAAAATGATTAAATGTTATGTAAAGATTTTTTTTTTTTACTTTTCCTCTTTTTTCAGAGTTGAATAATATTTTAATAGATGAAGAAGTATTTTATTAGTTAAAAACCTAAATATAGATCATGACACATTGTGTAGTGTAGAAATGCTTTCATGTATAGTGACACGATTTCCCTGATGTGAAAATTGTAGATAAATTGTACAATAGAGGAATATTTTCCTTTGTGTCCCCCCCATTTGGAGGTGAATAGGGGAATTTTATAAACAACAACAGATGTGCCAGTTCATTACTGATGTTCTTTCAAGGATTTCTGTGTTGGATTTTATTGTTTTAAAAAAACAAAAACAAAAAAAGTTATGTTGATGATGCCTCATTTGCATAAATCATCTTAAATGTAATATGCAAGCTTAAAAAAAAAACAGAACTAGACAGCCTCGTGAGGAAACACTTTTACAAAAAGATTTATTGGAATCTTTTTTGTTCAATCGTGAAAACGCTGTTTTGTTATAAAACACATTTTGTGCCTTTTTTTTTTCCTCTTTCATATAAAATGTAATACAAGTCCAACAATAATCAGCGTTTTGGGAAATTCCTCTGTAATATGAGCTTCTAATTACGGACAGTAATGAACAGGTTGAATTTTATGAACGCACGTCATCCAGAAACTGAGATTTTTGATTCTGAAGAAACTGATTTTGAGGAAGAAATGGTTTTAAATGGTTTTACTGTATAAAAAAGTGGCTTCATGCGTTCACATTCTAGTTGGTGTAGTTTAAGATTTATAAAGGAACCGGACGTGTGTATCGTGTCAGTATGTACTAACATCGGTTAAGTGCGTACTAACTGACTAACTGTAGTACGTTCGATGAGTGTGCGAGCGAGTGGTAAGGACACAATTTGGACAAACTCGCATTTGTACACTGCTGCAACAACCGGCTTCGCTTCGGACAGCCATCTTTTTTTCTGTTTTTCCTCGGTGGAATTCTTCTTCTTTGGTTATTCAGATGCTCCAGTTGAATTATGGGATATCGTAGCGTAGTGTCGTGTGATACGTTTGCATACGAGGGATGTAGTAGATAATCCGGGTGCCGTTCAACTACTATTAAACGCCTACTGAGTATTCAGACATTCTACTAATAGTACGGAAGTGTGCGTATTCGGATGCAGCCATGATGTGATTGAAGTAGGCGGAGTTTAAAACCTTCTTTAAAGTTGCTAAGTATTAGAAAATGGTCTCTGATGATCAGTGGACAAAAACAGTGAATTAATTTTTTTTTTTGGTTGATGTTTTGACATTTTTATTACTGCAGTGTAAAAGAAGGCACAAAATTAGGTGACGCAAACTTCTGCACTTGGACTGTATATCAATCAAATCCAGTCTGATACGGATCCTGTACTGACATTTTACTAAACAAGTCTCGTGACCCTTCACTTTACCTTTTACTTTCTAAAGGAAAAGCTTTACAAAGTGATTTTAGCCTTGAACCTGATGTCAAAGTTTGGCATAAATGAATCTTCATATTGTATACAGGAGCTCAGTTCACTGTCTGTCTCTGTTTTAGATGAAGGTCCAGATCCTGCACTCTTATATAAATGACCTGAGTGACCAGAATTGGATCTTGCTCCACACAGTGGAAGAGCTGGAGATGGAAGCGAACGAGAAAGTCGCCAGCTTGAAAGCGAAACTGCAGACTTCAGAAGAAGACATTAACGTGAGACACGTGCGCGTCTGATCGCAGCTCTTTGTGTAAAAGTCGTGCCCAGCTCTGACACGTGCTCCCTCCAGGAATGGAAGGAAATGCATTTTTATATATATATATATATATATTTAAAAAAAAAAAAAGCTCTAAAGATTACATCCATGTATGTTAAGTGACACGGGCTGTTCATGGGCATCGGAATAAAGGGACGTATGGCCTTTGAGGTAGATTTAATCATACAGAGTGCTTAGGTGCATTAATGATTTTTTTTAAATTTTTTTTACACATTTTATAGACAAGTGTATGGGCAATTTAATGCAGTAACCTTTATTCCTTGACCTTTTGTGTTTGGGTTCACAAGGTTAAAAAATGCTTTGGTATTCTAGTATTTATTAAAGGAATAATCTTTAAACTATGTTCATCTCAATACATCGCTGTAATCAAAAGCTCCAGTTAAAATGATGTAAATAGTTATTTCTCTGCTTTTACACCAAAAGGATAAAAAAACCCAGTTTTTCAACATGCAATAAAGTGAACTACTTTTATTTAATCCTTATACACTTTGTTGGAATGGCGTTAGTGTTTTTTTTTTTTTAATTTAGAAAGATGCAGATATAAAAAAAAACCCGAACCTTTCATGTTTATTATTAGCATGATGATGATGATGATTTAGAGTGATGTCGGTATGTGCAGTGCTTTTTACAGAAAATAATCCAGATCGTAAGATGATAAAGGACACTGCTTTGTTGTGTTCCTATAAGTTCATTAACTAAAGGACTCTCAGTACGAGCACAAGTACGAGTGGATGTGTTGTGGATATTCATGTTTATATCGTTGGATGGTTTACTGTTAATCAGTGAAATTAGATTGGAGTAAGAACTGCTGCTCTTCTGTCCCACAAGCACATTAACCCGTTGTCCCTTGACTGTAGTAACCGTCGCTGTAATGTACATAATTGCAAATTGAATAGATCCAGAGGATTAAATGCTGCTTGTATGGCTCTCAAAATGTAAAGAAATGCATCACACTCTGCAACACGAGGAGCAAAAATGCACTGATTGAATGACGGCAGTGCATTTCAGATTTATTAGCCCAGTTTACGAGGTTTGAATTTAAAGCAGTGGGTTTTTCACTAGTCACTGCTGTCATTTTATGTAGAAAAAGCACTAAATGCAGAATAAAAACGCTCCGTGTTGTGATGTTATCATAGGAACATGATCAACGACAGGGTGGCGTTATGAAGCGGAGTTCCTCTAACAGCACATCCCAACGTGTTAGTTACATTTAATTTTGTGGAACATCCATGACACAAGTTAGTTCCTGTTCTCACTTACGTTATAGCAGCTATAAACAGTCTCTCCCTCAGTAGCCTCTCTCTTTCTCCCCCCACCTCTCGAAAAAAAAAAAAACGTCGCTTCTCAGGTTAACGAGAAACCACAAAGCGTAAACTCCTCCATCCTGAAGATTTACAGTTACAGCTTTGCCTCTGATGTTTACGAAACTCTGATACTGGAGACGCCTTCTTTAAATGTTAATTAAACCAACGTCTCAAAACAAAATTTCACACGTCCATCCTGTGAAGGAGCTGTTACTATAGAAATGATAACGTATTAGAACCAGTGTAGTTATGCAGTATGAACCTATTAATCAACACCTTCTGACCAATCAGATTTGAGAATCCAGCAATGCTGTGGTATACAGCGAATTAGTGTATGGTGGCGGGATGTTGGATGGAATGGCTGGAACTCTGCATTAAAGCTTGGGTTGGCCTGGTTGGTCAGCCAGATTGGATTAACAGACGTGTGTAAAGGATGAAGCATAGTGTTTTTTAAATTTATTTCCTCTCGCAGGATTTGGCCCATCAGAGGAGGCACCTCGAGGAAGACAACAAGCGCCTGAGAGCCGAGATTCAGCAGTTGAAGGCTGACACTCGAACCCTTGCACGCGTAATCCAAGAGGCTCAGCGTGCACACGGCCTGGACGTGAGTCATAAATTTATACTTTTTTTTTTTTTTTTTTTAAATCCCCATGCCATCCCTGAAGTCATGGGACGGCCCCTCATTTATTTTTCAAACCTCATTTTCCGCCCTTGAGCTCAGAATTTTTAATTCCATCCTCACCTTGACTGGTGGCCTTTGGGCATGAGGGATCAACGCAGGCTAGGCTTTGATCCGCCGAATTGGCGTGGGGCCTCATTTCCAGCCCTGATGCCACTCGCCAGGCTCCACTTGACCTCCGCACTCTGGAGGGACCCTCCAGCCTTTTCTCCCCCCACCCTTTACTCCCTAAAGCCCATACCTCCAGAACACCTCCAGAATCTCCTTCCAATCAGGATTCGCTCTTATTCCTCAGCTTTGCCTTTGATCTTTGTAGCTCTGCTCTTGCTCCTGCGCGCAATCAGTGCTGGAGCACCAGTCAGGCCTGGAGGAACTAATGATTGCTCCCAGGCTGTTTTACAGTTGTTTGTCTTTCTTAAAGATATTTTGGAGCGTATTCCAGCGTGCGGCTCTGTTCAGCCAAAAACGGGTCATTATTTGGTTTTGTTCTGTTCAGTAATGTTCCGTTTGATGGCCATTATGTATGAAATGGAGGTGATGTAACATGATTTAGGGCGAGTCCAGAGAGCTGTGTTTGCAAAATCCAACCTGCATTTTTGTGGAGTCGTTGTCAGACACAAAAGGGGTGATGATTACTAGAGTTTGATGGGGTACTCTGGAACTTGATGGGGTAAAAATGAGACAAATGCATGAAAGTCAACAGTGAGATAGCCGTCCAGTCATGTGTGTAACTAGTATAACTAGTGTCCATGATCTCACTTTGGGCTGGTTTGCCAGTGAAGTCTTAACTTTTACTTTAAATCCATGATCCAACATTTTGTTCCTGTTTCCATGAAAAGTGAGTCATATTGCTAGCATCATCTTGCCAGGTTGCAGATAGATTTTTAAGTTACACTGTTATCAATGGGGAAAAAAATGTATCAGTACAGTAAGTTTGCAAAAATAGTAAACCTGTGTATCATGTTATAATATTTTAAGTATGCACTATTTGTTTAAATGCATTTGTGTGGATGAGCTAATTCTGGATTTGATGGGTTCATGCTGGATGGAGGCTGTGACCGCTACAGCGGCATCTGGGAGATTTCAATGCCACGTCCAACTCCAGCCTCATCCAGCAGCATCCAAAAATGAGACCTGATTGACGACTATGATCGTAAACTAGCCGAGTGGGATTTGATAGTGATGCGCAACCCACAGCTCTGAGTGCTTTCTTTCACACAGCGCTGGTCACGACCGAATTCACTCTGCCGTAGTGCAAAGATTGCTGATGTGATCTCCGTCGGTGTTCGGACAGCGTGCCACACGATATCGGGACGTTGTTTGTGTTTTATTGAAGCCGATTTCTGTTGTTAAATGGTAAACATGGCAACACGAGGCCAGTGTAAGGTCATGGCAGCTTCTCCATGAGCATCACATCTGAGTCAGGACCGTTAACCAGCAGCACTGGAGGGAAAAAGAGGTCACGCCAGGTCACTCGCCTGTGCTTTGCTAGCACTGCCGTGAACGACTTCCTTTTGAGTGATAATTGATCAGCTTCATTACCATATTAGGTCTGTAATGCAGAGTAGGGCGGCTGTAATTAATGCCGGGTTTGATTTCTGAAATAATGAACTAATTAGGCTAATTAAAATCAATAGAGGCGCCAATACGAGGTTAGGCACGAGCTCCTCACCGGTCTCCATCAGCACGCCAACCGAAATCACCAGCTCAGTAGGAAAGGAACCTAGTGCTGATTTACAGCCACTCGATGGTCGTTAGTCGGAATAAATTGCTCGTAGGAGCCAAGACAGCATTATTCAAGCGCAGGATACTAAGTGCATTGTAAGGTCAGCAATAAGGGCAAACTTACATATGTAGTGGAATGCCCTTGTAAACCCTTGTTAATATATCAGGTCAGAGCAGTGGGGGGTGACCTACTGTATCTCTGAATACGCACTTCGCTAACTGCGCTACAGAAGGTAGGCTTAATATGCAGTAATAGCAGGATATTAGCTGCACTGGAAACTCATTCATGGCCCCATAGCTGTTTTTAGGTGCAGTGAATTACTGAGATCCTTTGATGGTATGGGGGGGGGGGGGAAGCATGTGGGTTATTAAAGACGTGAGTAAAAACAAGGTCACAGGTAGGGTTTAATATGTTTCAGATAAATTAATGAATGAAATGAATCTTTTGTTGTTGTTTTTTAAATTGAATTGCTCCTCAGCCATCTCGTACAGGATATTGAGTTGTTTTAGTTTGAGATTAAACACTTTGTGTTGTGCTGTTGTAGGAAAATAATCAGCGTTTTATTCGTCTAGTATCACAGCAATTTGTCAACGATTACAAATTTGTTATTTAGTAAAGAGCGTGTACTATTTATCTGTTTACACAACAATAAATGTAACTATAATGTCCACAAAATAAGTTAGTTCCTGTTCTTGCGTCACATCAGCTATAAACAGTCGTTTCTTCACCAGCATTTCTTTTTTTTTTTGTACTCTTTCTTCAAATTAAGACAAAAAAATGTAGCTTGTCATGTTTCCAAGAAACCACAACGTGTAAACTCATCTATCCTGAAGATGTTGGAAAACTAAAAGTTACAGCTTCACCTCTGACTGTTACAAAGCGCTAACACCTGAAACTAGAGACTCCTTCCATACATACTGTATAAAGAGTTAAACATCTCCTTACAGAAACCTTCACCATACCAACGATTACACACCTCTTTTAATCTGTGTATGTGGAGCATCCACCGTACAGGTTCCCGTGAATAAGCTGTTGCTATAGAAACGATAGTGTAGTGGTTAGGTTGAACGAGTGCATTAATATAAACCTGTGATTTGCAGCTGTACTACTGTCAGAGCTGCTGTTATAGAAAATGAATCAACTCTTTCTGACCAATCAGAATGCAGAACTCAACAGCACTGTGGTATTACAGAGTTATTACGAGGCCACCTCTGAGCTCGGTTCTTGTATTAATCTGACGTGTCAGTCAGCCTCGACGTGCCATTTTCAGCCAGACGCCAGACTTTTTCCTGTCGGCTGCCACTTTGGCCGGTGGCCTGAGCTCTGACGCCTTTTCCCGCTCCTCATTATATTCCCTCTCCCTATTTCAACCATATTAATGTTCAAAATGGCTCTGAAAAGTAATTTGCGTGATGCAACATCCATGTTTGGCCCTGTTATATATTAGCACACCCGTACCAAGCTGCGCCGGGTTTTTCTCTCTGTACGGCAGTTGACCATTACTTTAATAGTATTTTTTTTTTCCCTCTCCCTCCTCTTCAGCTTTAATGATTGAGTACTGTTTGTGTGAGCTTTTGCCATTCCTCTAACAAATTAGTTTACTGTGGTCATAACCTTCAAAAAGCTCATTATCATAAATTGCATGGCCTTTCATAAAGCCCAAGAGCCGCATTGACGGATCACGAGCCGGACCTCACTGCGGACACTGCTAGGAAATTAAAACCTCCATTTCCTGTATGTTTATTAATCAGCTAATGTTGTTGGTTTTATTTATTTATTTTTTTTATTCGCCTTATTAATTTTTGCCCAATTTTCGGATGGAGCTAAATGAGCTCCATCCGATTTGTGCACGGATTTGTGAGGCTTTTTACAGGCCTGCGGGTGTCGTAACCTTCGAGGTAACAGGAATATGCGCTTATGAAATTGCCTCTGTAGTTTCTTTAGTCTTTCTGTAGTTACAACATATATGAGCACCTTCCCTGACAGACATGATGGCTGCTGCGTGTAGTAGTTCAATCAATTCTACAATTCATTTATTAGCATTTGTTTAAATACTCATGATTCATTATTAAATATTTAGCGAGTTGAGAAGTGTTGGAAATCATTTTATTTTGTTGGAATGCTCAGAGAAAGGCTCCAGAACTCTAATTTTTGGTAAGGGTATACAGTACTACTCAAACGTTTGGACACACTTACTCGTTACTATGAATGTGTGTCCAAACGTTTGACTGGTTCTGTATATGTTTCACCTCCTACAGCTTCAGAAGAGTTTTCCTTGCACAGCTAATGAAGAACGTTTGTCCAAAACATCCTGTTTCTCTGGAAACTTTGTGTAATTTGTACTACATCCACTAGCATTACTGAAGTACACTACAGTTACTTCCTCGTAGTTACTACCTATATATATTTCCACATCCACTCTCGCCCTCTCCTGAAGAAATTCCTCCTGAAGTTATTTCTGTTGTCCTTTAAAGCTAAACAAAAATAACTAAGCCAGTGCTGTCTGAAAGAGCGCATTCAGAGCCGCGGGTTGCGCATCACTCTCAAATACCACTCAGCTAGTTTAGAGTCAGATCAGAGACACATGCTGGCTCAAAGAGGCTGATCCAGACTCATTTTTCAGTCATTGAGCTATAAGGAGACCTCTGTTTACAGACACAAGCTTCCATGCTGTGCACTCTCAGTTAAAGAATCAACGATTTCAGCTTAACCAACAGCATAGAGAAGCATTGAAATGTAAATGTAATTTGAAGCCTGTGTGTATTAACTGAAATGCGGTTTGACACTGTCTTTGCTATTTTGAGGTTATGTTATTAGTGCAGTTAAACGGCAGCACAGTCCTGATTCCGCTTTGGCTTTAATTATGGAAACTGTGGATGACTAGAGTTTAGTAGTCGTGCAGCTCCATACAGTATGTATACAATTTTATTTTCCTACAGCGTTTTTGGTGAAAGTGAAGTTGCTCAGTAGACTAAAGGAGAGAAGTGAAATTGTGCCGCAGCGACCCTTTAGAAGTGCGTCCTTTTAATGAAACTAAGCAGTTTAACGTAATCAAAAAGCAAATGACTGAGCCAGTGCTTGTTTTGAGCTGTAGATTCACCGCAGGTTCACAACAGAGTATGGAATTTAATTTCGGTTATTGCCTCTCTGGAGCGGCCGGCTCGATTTTTAAATTTTTTTCCCCCCTCATTACAGTTAGAACACACAATGGGCAGCTCACAAGCTGCACCAATCAGCCTTCTGTTCACTCTTTTAAGCCAGTGTTTCATGGCTCGAGCCTCCAGCCTGCTTTTATTGTTCCTCTCTAGCCATTTAATTCCCCTCGGTGCTTGATGCTCCGTCTACACTGGCTCACTCCTCTCTACACTAATAGCAATTGTGCACCTTCAGTGAGCAAGCATTCCTTCAGCTTAGGCACATTGCTTAATTAGCCTACACACACACACACCTACTACACCTGCTGTAGCTGTAATGCTGCATATTGATGAGCTCATATGAAATTGTGGTAAGTGTTCAGTTTAAAATACATACGCAGTGGAGTTGTTAAGGGATTAAACCTGCATCTTTCTTAATTTTTTTTTCTCCAATGCAGTTTGTCAACCCGGAAAGCAGCCGAGCGTTATGAGCCATAACAACAAGAGATCTCTTGTCTTAGGATCATGCATTAAATATATAAAATAAAATACATCCACTCTACTGGATGCACCTCAAGTGAGTCGGACCCCATGTTGCCATATTCATGTGTGTGTGGCTGCTAAACATTTTAGAGCAGCCTGAGCAGAGTGACAAAATGGGGGGGGCCCCCCCCCAGAGGAAAAAAATAGACCTGATGGCACAGGGACTTGACCTGCGAGTAATTAACATCCACATTGATTTCCTTTTTTTCCCCCCAGAGTGACCTCTGTCACTGCACCTTCCAAACACACACTCGCATGCCCATATTTCAAGTCCACACACACACACAGTCCCATATTTCACTGCAGCACACACACCCCCAATATTTCAGCAACACGGCCAGCCTCAAATCCCCAGCTCTCCAAAGACAACACCAGGCGAGGCAGCGGAAGACTAATTAGATGTAGTACGAGGCTGACCATGTGAGCCGTCCGTATGTTTTATTCACTGAATTTATTTATACACTGAGGTCTCTTCCATCCGTCTTGCCGTGTTTGGTCAGCGACTTTATTATTCTGACAAAGTCTTCACGTTTCACGTGTCTCGCTTTTATGTCTCTACTCAGTCTGTTCCTAGAGATGTGGTCTGTGGTACGGGTGAGCGAGACGGCAAAAATATATCGCATCACGAAACTGCAAGGTGTCTTAATGAAACATGAAAATTTTCTCTCTGTCACAGCGCTGCTCTTTCTTTTGAAGGTGTGATTTAATTTCCTATAACATACAATTTATATTAATGCTCTCGTTTTAATAGGTTATCGTTGCTATAGTAACCGTTCGTTCACAGAGACTCGTACGACGGATGCTCCACTAATTATAAATGATTAGGGTTAGGTGTAAATTCTGACAAGCGAGTAAAAGATGACTGATTTCCAAAAGGCATAAAGTTAAAGATGAAACACGTCTTCTGGCTTTTTCTAGACGGTGTGACGTTTTCTTCCAAAATTTGCTGGTATTTAATAAAACAGCTACCTGAAAACACTTTGCTATCCTTTTATAGCCTTCTCCTGCTTTGTAGGCATCAGTTATTTTAATTTTCAGACTGTAGGCAGCTTCGTAGAGGAGCCCGAGGCTGCTGATTGTTGGGACGAGGTTTGAGGAGAAGGCCAGGGTATTTATACCTGGCCTTTCCTAACAATGATTGTGAACAAACCATAGTCTTAAGAAGCTAATTAAGGTCTGAGATGTTTGGGGGAAAAGCTGTCTGAGACCTCAGATCTTTTGGGGTGCCCAAACTTTTGCATGGTGCTCCTTATCTCAGAGATTTAGATAAAGGGTCGGCGAGATCAGCCGTCCGTCTCGAAGGGCTCTGAGAACACGGCCATGTCGGTGTCTGAGTCAAAGTTTTAATTAAAACCCAGTTATGGAAATGAGACATAAGAGAATGCAATTATCTTATTTCTATTTCATCAAATTATCTCCTTATTACTTCCACGTCTGCCTAGAATTTTCTTTTTTTCCTCTTGGGTCTGCTTTTTGAAAGTGATTTTAAGACCACGGCCACTCCCTGGCATTGCCATGTTGGGAACAGACAATAAAGGAGGTGTGTGTGTGTGTGTGTGTGTGTGTGTGTGTGTGATGGTCATTACAGGTCACAGGGCTCACATTAAGAACACAGACACTGGAGAGCATCACAGACCAATCAGCTCGCAGCAGTCAGCTATCGTAAGTAATAAACTATACCTGTTGTTTTGGTTTCTTTCGCTTTGTACAGATGCTTGAACATCTTACATAAGGAGTAAAACACTGTGTTGCACTGCTGTTGGAAAATAATCAACGACTGCGTCTTGTGAGGAAGCAGAGTTACTGTTACCACGGCAACAGCACATCCTGACGTGTTTTTTCCTCTTATACCTCAACAGCATACCGGGAGGTTTT
>JAOTRR010000028.1:1750447-1766046 GCA_028570945.1 Gogo arcuatus | reverse complement strand
GGTGTGTAAAGAGGAGGTGTGTAAAGAGGAGGTGTGTAAAGAGGAGGTGTGTAAAGAGGAGGTGTGTAAACCGAGCGTAGCGCAGAAGCGAACATACACTGAGGTTAGTGCTTTGTTTGTTTGTTTGTTTGTTTTTCCCTCCCAGCTTCCTTTTATAAAAAAATTACACCCACTCTGATGTGCTGTAAGTGAAATAGAAAAACAGATACAGTACACCGAGTCTCTATCTGTCTATCTATCCATTTCCCTTCATCATTCCCTTTACACTATAGCAGCTATAAACAGCCATCCCCTCACCAGTCTCTCTTTCTTAAAGACAAAACGGTGCAAAAACACAGAAATCTTTGTTATGGACATTTCATAATGTTAAATGTAACTCTAAATGGATGAAAAGTATGATGTCGTTCTTTAATAGAATATTGTTACACAGCAATAACAATTCCTGTGGTATAAGAGGAATAAAACACTTCAGGATGCGCTGTTATTGGAAAATAATCAGTGTGAATGGATTGGTGGTGACGGTAACGCCGCTTCATCACACCACCCTGTCGTTGATTCATTTTCTGTAACGACATGATTCACTTAAACGTTTTGGAGCCTGCTAAAAAAAAATTATATAAAATTAAAAATCGTGATCAATGTTTTTTTTTTTTAGTGATTTACTGGAGCCATAGAGCTCTTTTTATTTTTTTCACTTTTATTAAAACTTTTTAAAATTAAAATTGATTAGATTAGAAGTTTTTGTTAAAGGTTTTTTTAAATGAATTAATCTCATCTAGTTCAAGCAACTAGTCAAATGAGTCTAAGAGCTCAATAATAATAACATGAACAGATTCTGGAGCCCTGACCTCGCTGTGTGACCTTGGATAACTCCACAACTCCTTATTTCAGTCATTAGATCTTATTGTATGGTCGTATGAGACGAGGAAGAACTCTAGGTGACACCTGATTTTATAAATCATTACAGTGTAGAATAAAATAAATCAAACAGTCAGAGTGCTGAAAGGATAAGGAGTGTTCGATGTGATCTAATAGTGAATGAGTGAGTTGTGGGATACAGCAGCGCTTCAGAGCAGGAACAGTGCTGTTGGAATACTGTAACAGGGAATACTGGGAATATTTCCTTCCAAAGACAAACAGCATTAAAGGAAAAACCCAGCGGAAAACAACTTCTTTATAACCAACACGTGATCTTCAGCAGCATCCAGGGTTCATTTTGTACATTAATTTAAACTTCCTGTATTAATATATTGGTCGAATTTAATTTAATTAACGCTTTTCTACACTACCTATAATGCTGTGCTGATAGTGGTACAGTGGGATTTAGCACTCGCTTCGTCTCTAGCTGAAGAGAGCAATGCGGCGGCGCTTTAGTGTTTTAGTCCGTCCAGCTTTCGAATGACCTTCTCATCCGTGTACGCTCTGCTCAAACTGATCTTCAGATTTCACGCTAATACTGTCGTACATCGCTAACGAGCCGAGTCGGGTGTCTGTCTGCTGTAACTCCGTTCTAATGCATTCCGGGACTCTGGAATGTCTGCAGATACTGTAGTTATTCGCTGATATTGTAATATAACGTTGAAATTTGAACGTCAGGGAAGATGGGATGTGAATGAGGGGGAAAAAGTTTGTTTTTAGGAGCTAACAGTGATCATTTATCACTTATGTTTGAGATTGTTGTGCTAGCAATAGCAATGCCCTCCCTCCTCCTCCCGCTCGTGACGTCAGTGCAACTTATAAACATATTTAATTTTTTACAGTGCCGCTTTCCTTTTAAAGCCCTTTAAAGTGATCTCTCTGGTCCACCCTGAGCGCACGTGCTGCAGTTTTACTGTAAATTACACTTGTACTTGCTTGAGAAACAGGATCTGAAATTTTCTCCTGCTTGACAAATTTCTACTGATGTCTCATTTACATTTAAATGTAGTCATTTAGCCGAAGCGTATTTCAGCAGCAAGGAGCCAGGACACAGGAGTAATGAGATATCGCACTACGAGCGTGCTTAGAGCTTGGAGAAGGACGTGACAGTCGCACTGAAGCTGAAGTTATTTATCCCGACGGACTGCTCGTTACTACACTGTATATCTCACACTTGTAATAAGTGACAAAGCAGGATTGAACCTTGCACTTCTAGCCTTTGGGTCTTCACAGCATACTCATAAGCAGGATTTGTGTAAGGCTTTTATCAAAACTTGTGAGATGACAGTTTACGTAGATCGTCTGGCGTAGAAACGATAACGTATTAAAACGAGTGCGTTAACACAAACCTCTCGTTTGGATTAGGGCTGGGACGATATGACCAAAATATCGTATCACGATATTTACAGACATTTCTACAATGCAGGATATGTAGGTTTGCTCACAAACTGCCACCGAAATAGTAAAAATTTGTTGAATTTTTTTTTCGAGATTAAAATAAAAAAATGTACAAAGATATCACGGAAAAGTGCATGTATCACGATATCGATATTTTATTATCATATCGCCCAGCAGTAGTTTGAATGATAGTTGATGTTATGGACCAATCAGAATCAACCCCATACACTGATACACACTCCACTCCACAGCTTTTACGCTCACAACATCTCTCTTATTCTCTCCACCAAAACAGCGTAACGTTCATTAGAGCCGTCGAGAGGCGTTCTCGTCGCTCCAACACGAAGCCGTGTCTCTAAGCAGCTTTTCCTAATGAATCTGTATACGGCTCAGCGGTGGGCCACGTAAGCATCACCTGCGGAGTATGAAAGCAATATTAAGGCCTCTCTCAGCTGCCTTTAATTCTATTTCAGTGCTCTACCTTCGACGCAGAGCCTTTAACCGAGGCTGGATTTATCTGTGCTTTTTTAAAGGCCAACAGATAAACATTTTAATGTTGCCTTCGGCCGGTAATGAGGGCAGAAAGAATGGAATAATGGAGGTGAATAATAGCACCGCATCCTTTCTGCAACTTCCTCTGACCTCATCAGCAGCTCCATTCATGGCCTCTTTTAATACGCACTAAGAGGATGCACAAAGACACAAGTGCTCATAACATGCTCTACTGTTGTAGAAGGGAACGAACCTGACCGCCTGCACTAATTATCTTATATAAGGGAAGTGAAAAAAAAAACTGTTAATAGATGACTGTTGAAAATGTGGCGTGATGATGTTTATTGCAATTGAGAGAAATCTCAAGAGATCATCGCAGCAATGCAAATGTCTGCGCCTTAAAAATCTCATAATGCACATTACAGTACTGGAAACCTGTTTCGTATCTGATACGAACCTTAATAACCTGCTGTTTGGCTTCGGAACAGAGCAACAGAACATCTTCCTCTGACGCACCTCAGCTTCGCTTGTCTGTGTTGACGAACAGATAAAGCTGTGATTAGATTTTACTCGCAAAACATGAATAGGTTTAAAAAAAAAAAAAAAAAAAAAGTTCCAGTGGTCTACTTCGTTATGCAGGAATTTAGCAAGTATATTCACTGCTGTTCACCACAGAGCACGTGCACATGCTGCTTATATAAGTTACCTTTTTTTTTTTTTTTGGCGCTGTGTAATGATGTAACATGTGCACAACATGCATTATGTACATCTGGCCACGCCTCCTTCTCCTCCCCTCAGAGCCATGGCAGATTTTACTGTCAGTCAGTGTAACAAAACGCGTTGTAACAAAATAGTCAAGGCAAAGAGGAAAATACTGCTTAGAACTTGCACAACTGGAGAGAATGGCAAGACTTTGCGTTTTACACTTGCTTTAGATGATGTGCTTTATATAGTAAATGAACCAGGAAGTAGACAGGAGATGAGCAGTGACTAGTATTCAGCAGGCCGTGATATCTGTCCTGGGCTGTTTTGACATCTTTCTTTGATGACGTTTATTTTATTTTTTCTTGTGCAGGTCTTCACATACATTTAGTGGCATCTAAATAACAGATTTGTAGCATTAACTCATTTACGTGGCAAAAACAAAAAGTTAGGAATGTCCCCATGTCTTCGTATCCCAAATGCCCTTCCATCTTTAACATTAGCTAAATTAACTAGCTGGCTAGTAAAGTGCTAGTAAACTAGCCGTCGTGATTTGATTTCAACATCCTTCGCTCTCGATTTGCTTCATCATTTTCTCAATGATCTTTTTAACAGCAGCCAAATATAATATCTAATGTTACCATGACAACGACCAGTTTCCTTCGTCACTAACGTTACCCTTGTTAGTTAGTGGTGCTTGCTAACTTAGCCTGAAAATTGGGCTAAAATTTTCCAGGTACGACGTCATCCTCTAATTTTGCATGTGGGTGGATTGAAGTTTTTTTAATGACATCACTAACTGCTCGTACACAGCCCCGCCCCCAAATCAGTTTCATATAGCGGTTCATTTTTTTTTAGTACACTGATTTTATTTTTTGGTTCTGTGAGAACTCGTGTCTGGCAGATGAAATGTAAATGTTCTTTTCCTCCTGCTGCGTTTTTCATAATATTTCACTTGTAGCGCCTCCGCCTGCAGTTCAGGCCCACGGGTGTTTCGTAAGACTTTGCGCCTCGACTCTTAACCGAATGTTGCAGCAGATTTGCCTCATCTGTTAATACGAACAGGGTCAACACTTTCAATGGATGAGTTTTATTCCCCATGTGCACCTGAATGCCAATAAAACTTTAAAAATGCATTAAAAACAAATTTGAGTGCCACTAGGTTCAAACCAATCGCATGCCTTCGCTCGGCGGTGATCCCTTGAGGTCCTCGTGCGTTTTATGATGCCCTGACTTTCAGTGCTGGAAAGGTGATCTTTCCCAGCGTGTTATGAAAAATTAAAGCCGAGCCAAAACAAACAAGCCGGCCAGCCTGTACCGAGATCACGTCGTCAGGCGATTTGTCCAAATTAATCAGGAAGTATTGATCGGGAAGCGGGAGCGCTGCCACGTGTCTGCATATTAATATGAAAAAGCTCGTGTCGTCCCCCACGTTTCATTTCTTTACGTCTTTATAATTGATTAATGTTCCTTTGTGAAGAAGAGATTAATAATTTGTAAGTCCAATAGCCTTTGGCTAATGAGAAAATACTTAATTTTGGAGAACGGGGCCTTTTTTATGAGAATCCCGTGAACGTATCCACTCCGGCGGCCTGCTGGCGTGAGACTCGAGCTGGCACCCGGGTAATTATGCTAAAATGGAATAATGATAATGAAAGATTGAGGAGATCTTGTTGAGAGAAAGCACCTGATTGTTAGCATCTGTTGTATTGAATTGATGAATGCATGTTAATTTCAACACGCGCACATGCTGCCAGTCTGGCTCATTGAGCCTTATTGAAAACGTTCCAGCAACAGAACGGAGCAAATTGAATAAACAGCACTTATCCTTAACAAGGAGCGTAATTAAATATGCAAATAACTGCGATAATCTCGTTAACCTTGGCAGTGCGTCATGGGCTCTCGAACGCGCTCATGCTTCAGGATCAAAGCTTGGATGTTTGCCAACATGTCACACGTCTGTTTCCTGCTTTTATTCCTGCATTTAAATGAACTCATAATACCGCTAATGAATCCCTTTTGTGCACAGTTTGTGTACCTCGTAATCATAATGAGGTGCGAATATCATTACACTCCAACGTCATCAGCTGGTTCATGTCTTTATTTATTTATTTATTTATTTATTTATTTATGGTAATTCCTGGCTGTCGTGACGTCCACAGAGAGGTGCCACTCACCCGCTAATTAATCCATAATGTGGCCTATTGGGACTCTCTTTCAAGCTTGTCACGGTTCCAGCTTTTCTGTGGTGCTGCCACCTTGCACTCTTCACTGCGTCGCTCTTTTTCCTGGCAGGATCTTGAGAGCGGGTCGAGACGCAGATGCCCTCTTCAGAAGAGACGCTCTTGTTTTTTTCCTAAGAGCTCTCTCTAATCTGCGCAACAACGAGAGTTAATTTTGTATTTGCATCTAAATAGACGCCGTACTTTTCATCAAGCTGAAAGATGATTGAGGCACCAGGGGCTACGATTCAAGTAATATGTTTATCTTATTAGCAAATGCTCATTAGATTCTGTTTGTGAAACCTTTTTTTTTTTGGTTCTTTTAACACTGAAAAGAAGAGAATCTTTAATCGTGAAGAAATTTAATATTTTACAAAAACGATGTAAAAAAATATGATCAAATCAGCAGCTTCCAGTCAATCTGTAATATAATTTCTTAATGATGATACAAAATCCAACGCTGAGCGCTGTTTTGATTTATTTACGAAACACTTTTCTGAAAGAACGTGAGGAAATTCAATACTAATCCTAAGTATTATATATTTTTTTAAAAAAGTAATACTAGTTCTCTTAATTACATTTCCATGAAACACACTTCATACTCCTTACATTTCAAGCGCAAGTTACAAACCCCTAAATACCATGACTTATTTATTATCATTTTTTAAAAATATTGTTTTTCTACCAATTACTACCTAGTATCATATTTCTTTGTGCAATTTAACTTGGATTCTGATTGGTCAGAAGTGTGTGTGTGTGTGTGTGTGTGTGTGGGATGGGGGGGTGATGAGATCAAGAATTGTAAAACAATATTTTTAAGACTGCAATTTTTATGATACACGATGAATCATGATTTTTTAAAAAGGTTCTCTAATACTTTAATGTCTCCATTTTTTTAATATTTAAAAACAACTTCTTTATTAAAAAAAAAAATCAATAATATTTAACACTGATAAAGAGAAATCATTTTTAAAAAATTCAATTTTTAAAAAATGAAATACAAAGTTTAAAATCTGCTTCTGGTCAGTTTATAATTAAATTAAAATTATAATTTTAATTTAAAACATGGTATCTGTGATATCTTAAAGTCTATCATGATGTAATTTATCACGATATTGATATAACATGTTGTATAGTAAGAGCAGTTTAGATGGTTTCTATAGTAACAGCTCATTCAAAGGGATTTGTATCCCTTATAGGGGATACTCCGTAAACAGATGAGAAAAAAAAGATGTAATCTTTTGATATGGTCAATTTTTTTAGTTTATTTAACATTTATGGAAGGAGTCTCCAGTGTCAGATTTTTCTGATCTGAAGCATAATGTGGAATTTTATACAATTGTTTTTGCCTGTTTAGGTGACGGGTGCCAATATTTCTGGAGATGGCTGTAATACAGCGTTAAGAGCACAGACTCGATGATGGTGATACTGCAAAATAAACACGGGGTAAAAAGAGCTTGTCTTTGTCAAACTTTCTGGCATGTTAAGACTCACTTTTCAGACTAAGGAGTGAAAATACTAAGCAACAAAAAACAAGCAAAAACAAACGGGGGGGGGTTTGTGGAAAGTTGTTCGGTCGTATTAGTTGAGGTAAGCAGGTTTTCAGCATCATGTTAAAAAGAAAACATGATTGTCTGCTTTTGAACACCGTTGTTCTGTCTTTGAGTGAGAGAGAGAGAGAGAGACTGCTGTCTCACTAAAATCTTGGAGGTTGCAATATTTTAATCCCATTTCTACCATGTCGCCTTCGCTCCTGGCCACTTTGCATAAGAAGTGTCCATTACGCTCACTAATGGCAGCGTGCGCTTGGAACCTGAGCTGGAGGTCCGCGCATTAGAGGCTAAAAAGCACACCAACATGGCCTAATGGGAGCACGTCGCCATGAAAAGATAATTCATCAGATTTGCTGATTCGTCAATCCTGCGCCCTTGTCTGATTGTGTTCGTAAAATGATCTGGCCTCTAATTACGATCCATCTCATCCGAATTGCAAATGGAGGTGTCTGACTTAAGTAGAGGGGGGAAAACAGATTAACTTTGAATATCGTCGTGTATATAGGACGGGAAGAAAAAGATGAAATGGCATTCGAAGGCCTTGCATTAGTCTAAGTGATTTACTTTAAAAGCGATCCTAATGTTTCGGAGCAAACTTACTTTACTCACGCTTTGACTTGAACCTGGAAAGAAGCGGTAACTGTTTAACACGTCGGTTGGTGTACTATATCAGCATTATTTAGTGTGGAAGTAACAACTTTGGACCAGGAAAGGATTATAAAGAACCCAAGAACTGTGGTCCAGCAACTAAAATCAGCACAAGTTCCCATGTTTTGTTCCCCCCAAAAATGTTCTGGAGTTCCTGGAATCCTCAAATGATCTTGCAGTGAAAACACGCCTGCTTTAAGTTCTTGGGTTCTTAAAAACCACATCTGTGGTGGACATGGGCTTGTTTTGAGTTCCTGGATGCACACACGGATGATCCAGGGTTCCTGAGAAGGTATCTATGGTGGAAACATGGCAGTTTTGCATTTCTTGAAAAGATTTCTAGAATAGAAAATTCTCCTGCGGTCTGAGGTTCCTGTGGTGGCAACACACCCGAGTTTATGGGCTCTTGAAAAGGACATTGGAAATAATGTGCAAAATCCGGAAAGTGGTGGAAACCTGCGGTCCAAAGCTCATTTGTTGTAAGTTCCAGGATTCTTAAAAGGTTACTTGTGATGGAAATGCATTCACAAGCTTTGTGAGGTAGATATCCTGGGGTTCCTGAGAAGGTACCTGTGGTGGAAACATGCCTGTTTTGTGTTTGTGGGTTCTTGAAAAGGTTCCTTCGAGTGACAGTACACCTGCTATGTGAGTTCCTGAAGAAGGTTCCTGTGGGAGAAACATACCTGGATGTCCTGGGTTCTTGAGAAGGTTCTGGGTTCCTGATGTGGGAACCTGCTTATTTTGAGTTTCCAGGTTCCTGAAAAGGTTTGAGGTGTAAATTCCTGAAAATGGTTCCACCTGTGGTGGAAAGGCACTTGTTCTTGGGTTGTTGAAAACAGTTTTCTGAGGTAGACAGCCTGGGGTTCCTGAGAAGGTACCTACGGTGGAAACATGTCAGTTTTGTGCTTCTGGGTTCTTGAAAAGGTTCCTGTACCTGCTGTGTAAGGTCCTGAAAAAAAGATGGAAACCTGCGGTGGAAATGTGTCTCTTGTGAGGTCCTGGAAGGAGTTCATCTCAGTTTTCAGTGTTTTAAAAAAATTCATATGAATCAGCTAGAGTATCAAGATTTTCTTGCAGAGTTCTTAATCATAAAAGTGAAAAAAAAATCTCGCATCAAATAACCAGCTTCAAGTTTTTATTTAATTATTTATAAAGAAGCAAATGTTTTTAACAATTTAAGTATCACGTGTGAAACCCGAGTCCATGAATCCATGTTGCCGTTCATAATCATCTGCATGATAACGTTAACCGAACCTGATGACCTGTATCTTCTTTCCACAACATCTCATCATCTCCAGCTCTCCTGAAAAACAAACAAACAAACAAACAAAAAAACCCCAAACCACTTTTGTTATCTCTGCAGCTGGAAAGGTGGCTGTTCCACAGAGAAGCTGGTTATTCCTTACGTGTGAATAAACCAATCCTGCATTATGGAATGTTTTGAGATTGGGGGGTTTTGGAAGAGATGGAAGATGGGATAAGGGGAAAAAACATGTATGTCTCTCTGCCTCGTGTGTTATTTTTGAAGGTTTGAAGACTGACAAGAGAAAGTCTTCAGTGTGTGAGTGTTCCAGGAAATGTGGCATTAAAGCACAAGACATGACATGCATCAAAACCTCGTCATGTCGCACATGTATGCCAAATGAGGCCGGGATGAATATTAACGAGGGCGGAAACGATCCCTGGGAAATGAAGCTTAGCGTGGTAGCTCAGCCTTTACCATGGTGGCACTGAAGGGAGGAGGTGGAATAAGAGGAGGACGAAGAGGAGGAATTCCCCATCTCGTCAATCAGATAAGCCCCGCCCTCTGGTCCATGTTGACAGCACGTGTGATTTAAATCTAATGCCAAGTTGCAACTTATTTATAGTTCATTCATTCAATATCATGGGTGTTGTCCCCCCCCCCCCTCCTAAAATGGTTCCAATTTTAAAAAAAAACAAATTTTCTAACTTTTTTTCCCCTCTCTTAATGAAAGTAATGGTTGATTGAATCGTCTGATTATTTGGTTGGAACTTAATTTATATTTACAGGAACATTGTTCATGATCGTGGCTCTATATATTCGACTCTTCCAGATTTTCAGGATTGACTAATTTGGGGGGGAAAAAGAAAAGAAAAATGTGAATATACTAATTGGCCTTGATATGTTTACATCTAGCTTTAATTAACTCCAAATTCCATTCACAGGCTTTATATTGCGTGCGATTTTATCCGAACGCGTATTGATTGATTTATCCGATTCTGGGTTTATCTTATCTTTTGTACATAAAATTCACATCTGCTGTTCAAATGGGAAACGGTGGCATTGATTTCCTTAACTTGAGCCCAAACGCTAAAGATTTTTGGATAAGCTTTCTCATTACTTAAGCCAAAATCAATAAGGAAGAGCATGTTTTAATGAATGAGCAGTTTGAACAGCACGCTGCAGATACGCGCCCCGCTTCATCCACTGCTCCGCCAATCGATCATCAAGGCTGCTTAAGTGAGCTCCAATTGGTTGACATTGTGGGTTTCTTTTTGTGTCAAAAGTCTCAGGAAAAGGAAAATCCGAGTCGGAGGAGCTGCAGGAGAAAATCCGGGACCTCGGGCGGAAAAACAAAAACGTTTCAGTGTAAAAAGAAGCTGAGGCCTCGTTTCTAAAGATGTACATGAACTAAATTTCTTCCAACCTTCTTAATTTTTTTTGAATGAGTGCACTTACTTTATCTGAAGACCTCCTTAAATATCCTCATATGTTTGGATTTAGAATAAATTATAATGACATTTTTCAATTCGTATTTTTTCCTCACGAACTCATTAGCTACTCGTCATTGAATCATTTTCTTCTTAAATTGTGAGATATACTGACATAACTTTTTTTTATTCAGATAAGGAATAACACACTCCATGTCATGCTGTTAGAGGGAAATAATCAGTGATGGAGTGGTGTGATGAAGTGAACTTACTCTCAACCCCAGATTATTTTCCCATAACATCCTGAACATCCTGAAATGTTTTATTCCTCTTACACCACAGCAGTTTGCTGACGGTTACAAGCTTCATTAATTAAGGAACAACACGCCATACTTTTTATCCGTTTATAGCTGCATTTAATGTTCTCGAAACAAGTCCGTTCCTGTTCTAAATTGTTATAGCAGCTATAAACGTTCGTCGTTCCCTCACCAGCCTCTTCTTTTTTTTTTTTTTTTTTGAAGTTAATAAGACGAAAAAATTAAAGTGGAGCTCGTCATGTTACTGAGAAACCAAAAAAACTGTTACCTCTGACGCTGGAGACTCCTTCCATCAACGTATATAAATAAGTCTCTTTATTTAGACTCTTATTAGTTTTTATCTTTCTTTTCCATTTATTTAGACATTTTTTTGGAATGTCTTGATTTATATTTTTTTATCATGATGTAAAGCAGTTTTGCCGCCTGGCTTGAAAAACACTAAATAAAAAACTTATTATTTTTTATAGAAAATGTCCCCATGTTAAAGATTTACACACTTTATTTTGTTTATTTTTATTATTATTATTATTATTATTACTTTTTACAAGCCAATCAAACTCCAGTGAATGAAATAAAAGAATACAAGGCCCGCCCACTCACTTTTTAAATACGTGATGCTACGGAAGAAAAAACGTGTTCTCCGTTTAAGTAGTGTTGGATAATAAATTTTTTAATTTGTACATGTGATGAATTTATTTATTTTTATTTATTTATTTTAAAAAATCTCCCTGTATTCAGAGATCGTTACGAGTTCCTGCTAGTAACTCGTACTACGTGTTGGTGGACGTCTCTGAAGTGACCTACTTGAGTCTCACTAACCATCTCCTTAAACCGCGTCATTTGTGCGGATCACAATTTATAGAAGTTAAAAAGAAAAAGAAAAATTCAACGGTGTAAAAGCCACTCTGAACGCTTCCTCAGGTTTAAGAGGCTTTTTCATGAATATGGAAAAGCTCGACAAGTTTCACGGCAGGGGGAAAAAAAAGAAAGAAAAAAGAATCAAAGCCTTTTGTTGTATGTCCTTTTCTCGTGTAAAGTTTGCTTTAAATGTCATCCATTAGCATATGAACTTTTAAATGAGCTTGTTTGCTCAGTGATCCTGGCATGTAAATACAGATATCGAATGCGTGCGTTGGAGTTATCGGGGCTCCACCGATGAGCCTGAAGGCCTCGGCGGCTGTAATTAAAGCACAGCGAGGGATATCCCTCCTGTCTAAATACTCTTTTTGTGCCTTTTTTTGTGCCAGTTCTGGAGCTGCGCCTCCAACCTGAATATCCGATACTCGGGATGGAAATGATCCGTGTCGTCCTGATTGACAAGCATCACTCCCTATATAAAACTCTTCATGCATTATTCACACGCTCACCTTTCCCCTGTTGTGGGTTTTTTTTTTTCTTCTCCTCTTTTTTTTATTTTTTGTTCCGGGTGGTGATTAGAGATGAAGAGACAGGATTTCTGGGCTGCTTACAGACGGATATTAGCATAGAAAGTAAATAAAGTTGTTATTTACAGCTCGGAAACATGAAAAAAATGATAATGATATTGAAGATTTGAGGTGCCTTTTTTTAAAGTCTAAATTTCAATTCATATCCAAGTCGTATTGTCGGTAATGCAATCTTGAGCGTACATCGTGTCATGCAGAATGCATTGTAGAAGCTGACATCTATTTTTTTTATTTTTTTTTATCTCTCGCCAAAAATGTGCATCTTGGGTAATTACCTGATCTCTGGCATAGGCACAAAGGCGGACCCTGAACTCCAGAGTTATCAAATTAAATATCTGAATTATTTCTCCCCTCGTTTCTCTCTCGCTCAGTCACTCCTTGAGAGAGAGAGAGAGAGAGAGAGAGAGAGAGAGAGAGAGAAGGAAATGACATTACATTACCCGTACCTTCACTATATAAAAATGATTTAATGTGCACTCTGCTCTCGGCATCATTGACTCTCGCTCCAGTGCAGCATACAGTACATCGCCCTTTTTTCCCCCTCCCTTCTGGAAGCCATCGAAACAATGAGTGGGGGAGAATGAATGAATGAATGAATGAATGAATGAAACCCAGCTCTGCGATTACCTGCAGGACGCTGGGGATTATTTTGCGATCTCGACGTGGCTCAGGCTCGCATGATAAACACAGCATCTGATCAAATGCTACAGTGGCATAATCGTGTTTGTTGTAGCACCGAATTCTTTAACCTTTGCGTGACCCGGCAGAATGCCAGCGCCCCAATCAGAAAACCTAATTGAATCTCCTTCGTGGGCTTCCAGATTTATGAAAAAAAATGAAATGAAATCGAAGTGAAATACGTTGGTTTGTTTTTCCGAAGCGATGAATCGTCCTTCTTTCTACCTAAAGTTGTGGAGTACAGAGGGGGGGGGGAATTAAAAATACACCCTCCTGAGATGGTATTAACCCTCGAATCTCTGGTTAGGATTTTTATACCATAACTGGATTTATTCGCCACTTAATATTTCCTCCTCAGATTAATGTTTACGGTTAATTCGTAGCGATGGTGGTTTTATTTTCTCCCAACTGCAAACTTTAACATCTACAGTGTGTCTGCAAGGTGGACAGAAGGAAAGCCTTCAAAGAACACTCGAGACGGAGAGCAAGGAAAAGCGTGATCGGTAATTCTCTTAAGACGGCCGCTCGTTCGTACTCGACTTCGAGAGACGTCGTTATTCATCAGCGCAGGATTCTGAAAGATCCGTTCACCGGCTCGTATGGACCGAATTTCACAGCGAAGCACCTGGAAAACTTCAGTTCCATAAATACTAACGCGAGTGTGTTGGACATGGTGACACTTTTTGGAGTAAACTCTAGCTTTCAGCTTTCTAGGTTCATGTTTAACTTTTTCAAAAAGATGTCAGCGCCATCTGACTGGTCATGTGACGTCCAGGAGGCGGTCTGTTACGCCACAGCGCTGCTGAATGCTGGATTCTGATTGGTCAGAAGGTGTTGATTCATTTTCTATAACAGCAGCTCTGACAGTAGTGCAGCTCCAGATCACAGGTTTATCACATTTTCAGGACAGATTTGTTTACGATTTACGCTTTTTGCAGTTTCTTGGTAACAAGACAAGCTGCATAATTGTCTTATCAGCTTCAAGAGAGACAAAAAAAAAGTTATAAACAACTTTATAGCTGCTGTGACATAAGTGAGAACAGGAACTAACCTGTTTCATGGACTAAATGGATAAAAATCTTAAAGTACTTGTTCTTTGATCAACAAATTATAGTCGTCTGATTGCTGTGATTTAACAGGAATAAAACGGCTTCAGTGTGGGAACTGTAACTCTGTCACTGATTATTTTCCGATAACAGCATGGCACTAGTGTGAGGACAGGATATAAGATGAGTCAAAATATTTTGTCGAAATTGAAAAATGAAAAAATACTGGACTGTGTTTTTGTTTTATCTTATCGAGCCTCGTGTCACGATGTACATTGTTTGTTCAGTTGTCACCATCGAAAAGCTTGGCACCTTTTTCTGAGCCAAGGACAAACACACGACTGTTTATCTGAATAATGAAAACAATAATCATGTGTAATAAAAGTGCTAATGGTCTTTTAATTGGGATTGATCTGCAGTTTAATGACCATTAGCGCTGTCTGACACTGACATTATGACTCCTCCTCCTCCTCGCCGTGTGTGTGTGGGGTGGGGGAGGGGGGGTGTGAGAGAGGGAGAGCAGCAGGGGCAAGACCATAGTAAATAGTGAATTGTGAGATGCAGCCAGGCTTGTAGAAAATAACTGTTTGAGGGATGGCGCACGACGCCAAAGCTGTAATTTTGACAGGTGGCAAGGTGTGGCGTGGCACGCGGCCGCCTCATCTCTCCACCACGCTGATGAATGACTCTAATTAAGGAGTGAAATCAAGCGTGTGAAGACGGGGGAGCGCTTTAGCTCGCCATTTGGGGCTTTTTCTCTTCCTGCTGCTGCACTCATCCATCCAAATATCAGCGCTCTTTCCTTCCTTCCTTCCTTCCTTCCGGCTGGCTGGAGCTGAGAGCGAGCAGCAGCAGGGCCGAGTGTCGAGTTCCTCACACGCTGACATGGATTTCGCGCTCGTGTCTTCGCTCGGTGGATGTCGAAGCGTGTGCGCGCACGGGTGCATGTGTGTACGCGTTCACACATCCTTCCCATTTACTGCATCACCAGAGCTGCAACTTATCCATAATTATCTCCTCGTGTCGCCTTCTTCTTCTAACCTTTATCGCTTTCACTGTTTTTCCTCTTCACCTCTTTCTTTGTTCTCTTATAAGTAAGAAATAAAACCCTCATGCTGTGTCATGCTGTTATAGGAAAATAATCAACGACAGGACGTGTGATGAAAGAGTTACCAAGCTGATTATTGTCCTGTAACATCACGATCCAGTGTTTTTATCGCTTTTATACTACAGCGGATTGGAACAGCTCCTGATTTAAATGGGTTAAAAAACAAACAAACATGCTGTTCTTTATTTAATAAAAAAAAAAAGTTATGGAATGTTCTTGGAGCAGGTTAGCTCCTGTTCTCTCTTGTTATAGCAGCTATAAACAGTCGTTCCTGCTACAGCCTCTTTTTTTCCTCCTCTTTCTTGAAATTAATGACATTTAAAAAAAGCTTGATTCTCTGATGCGTGTATTCTCTCTCTCTCTCTCTCTCTCTCTCTCTCTCTCTCTCTCTCTCTCTCT
>JAOTRR010000028.1:1732202-1745248 GCA_028570945.1 Gogo arcuatus | reverse complement strand
CATCCATCATTACTTTAAGACATGAAGTGACTTAATTCATAAAAATAAAGAAAAACCAGTGAATTAGAAGGTGTGTCCAAACTTTTGACTGGTGCTGTGTGTACAAGTGCTAATTGTATGTCAGTTAAAATGTCTGTGCTACGAGTGCTAATTCAAGAGACCCAGATCGTTTTTTTAAGAAATCCAATTGAATCTGGACTTTTTTTTTTCCCAACACAAGTCGCTAACATTTCTCAGTTCTTAAATTTTCTAGGAGTCACCTAGAAGTCTATTTGATTTGACTGTAATATAACTTTGTACTTAGGTCCTGATTTATATGATTTGATTTATCTGAAGTAACCGAGAAACTCTTTATAATGCAATATAAATGTATGAGGGTGAGTCATTTGAGTACATCATCGTCACAAAACCGTATCATTTTTCTAGATAATCTCCATTTCATCCAACGCAACCGTCCCAGCACTTAACGAGTGTCCGGATTCCTCTAGAAACAAAATTCAATTCAATCCTAATTTGTCACACTTTTTAAGGTTTTCATTTGACTCACTATCATAAAATAAGAGTCTAAACATGTCTGTGTTTATAAAGTAAATGTGATTTAAAACCTTTATTTAGGCTATGGATTGCTGGTGGCACAAACATATGGTGTTTATCGAATATGAAAACAATGAAATCTCTGTCTCTGGACAAGTGTGTAATCTCTGCTGTGGTACGTGTTACAGGAAACGTGACCAAGCTTTCAGGGATCACTTTTGAAATCAGCATTCTTCAGGAGAAAACTGAACTACTTAAAGGTGAAAGAAAAAAGTGTTAAAACTGTAACATGTCCTTGTACGTTGAAGGGAAAAATACCATACATGGGATGTGTTTATATTAGTTTTATTTATTTATTTTAACTTGTTTTTTTTATGATGGGTGCCAATAATTCTGGACTCAGTCAAATGTGCGCTGGTGGTTGGTTGGTGGTGTTTTATTGAAGAAGCCATCCAAATTTAGAGATTAGCCGAGAGCTGGGATGAGAGGAGGAGGAGGGAGGAGGAGGGAGGAGAAGGGAGGAGGACCTCCAGAGCAGCTGGGAAATTACAACCTGGCTAATTAAATTAGCCGCGTTAATTAATTCATATCTGCAGCCAAAAGAAGAGGGCTTGAGTAAAGAAGTCATTAGCCTAATTACGTAATTAATTGTCTGTAGCAGCATCCCGTTTTTCGCTGCGTCTTCATTATCTGATGTCTGGCCTTGGCAGCAGTCTGGCGTGTTTGATGAAGTCTCGGGCGTACCATAATTCCTCATTGTCATGCTCCGCTAATGGGGCGCCACGGAGGTGCCATATGGCCATGTTTGCACACGGGTACCTGTTGAAAATGTCACCTGCTGCTGCTACATCAAGTGTGTGTGTATTGGGGAGCGTTTCAGTCAGTCTGACAGTGTGCTAGCGTAACGTTGCATTTCTTTAACACATTCCACGTGATTAAAGACGTGTCACTGCAGCACTAAAGTGTGATCATGCTAGCGTTTAGCAGATACGATCAGTACTCTTACGAAAATGTCAATAATTTTCCTATAACATTACGTCCTGTGGTGTTTTATTCCTCTAACACAATAGTGATTTTTCCAGCGATTACAGTTTTAGCTACGTAAAGAACACCACAATGTACTTTTTATCCATTTTTACTTGTATTTAATGTTGTCAAACGTTCACAAAACAAGTTCTCTCTTGCGCTATAGCAGCTATAAACAGTCGTTCCCTCACCAGCGTCTCTTTTGTCCTCTTTCTTTACCTCGGACTGTTAAAGCACTGACACTGGAGACTCCTTCCGTAAATGTTAAATAAATGTCTTCTTACAGAAAGCGTCCACTGTACAAGTCCCCGTGAATGAGCTGTTACCATTGAAATGATGTATTGAAGTGACACATTTGTAAAGGGTACTTTTATAACACTGAGTAACTTCTGACCATCTGATTTGGACAAAAATTGTAATTGTTTTTATAGATTTTCCTGCAGCAGGGATTTTTTTTTTGCTTGTGTATTTCTTAATGTTGTGGTGGGGTTTTGTTTTTTTTTTTGGTGCGGGTGTTTTTACATCTCGAGTAAGCAGGAGCTGGACTTATTTAATCTGTTTGCATTGTTCTTGAGCTGGAGGACAGTGTTTCATTGCGTCTGAGCGGAATAAACACGGCACCGTGCTCGTTTAGGACATTAGCGTGCCATATTGAGTTGGATGTATTAACGTCCTGGGGACATCGAGCTAACTGCACTTTTACGAGCTGCTGCTAAAAACGGAGGGAGGGGGATGTTGGATGGTGTTGCGGCGAGAACGGCAATTGGATAGAAATTGATTAAGATTGCGTGTCCGGTGTAGACCGGGTTCAGGAAAGCGAGATATAGGGCCTAATACCCAGGGCTCTGGTTCCAGTGTCAGCTCAGATTGTATTATATATTCAAGTGATACCTTGTGTTTGTGCTGCTGAAAGCTTAAAAAGCTTCTCCCCCGCCCTCGATCCTAACGCCATCGGCTGTGGTTTCCAGGAAAAAAGCATTACATTTGTCATTTATAGACTCTGTGTGTCCAAAATAATCCCCCTTTTATCTCCATCTGAACGGGAAGCTAATGGATCATCAAACCTCGATGCGATCGTTTCTTCAGCTCAGGGATTGAAGGCTGCTTGTTGATGCAGTAGGCATCTGTTTTATCCCACAACGTAACGACGCTCGCATACACAAAAAAGATGATGGTTTTCAATGAAGCAATTTCCATCTTCTCCTGCATATCAGTATCCGTCTCTGGCATCAGAATAAATCTCAGCATGAAGAATTACTGCACATTAGGGCAGTAACCTGTCCGTTTATTCATCCGTTTTCGCATAAGAAACACAGGAAGGCGTGGCGTAAATCAGCAGCGGACAATATTAAGCAATATCGCACGAGCGAGAGTGGTGATGTACTGAAAATCAGCCCGGCTGTAGGCAGGAGTGCCGCATGTAATCACAGGTAATCACAGCCACGCTGACATTCAAGAAGTCATAGCTGGGTTGAGTGTTGTGTTGCCATGGCAACACACTGACTGATGGCCCGTAGTAAGGGTTTCGGTGTAACGAAATAGTACAAGAATTGGAATTTTACATCGCGGAAGCAGACACGTGGAACGTCCCAGTGCGGTTATACTAAATATCGTCTCTCCTCAATCCTGCGTGATGAACAATACAGCAGCAGAAGGATGTAAAAATAATATAAATTAAAAGTAAACAGCTATCCATAATGTATTAAACTGTAGAGAATATAGATGCACGTGCAAAATAGGATCAGATGCACAATCGTGTGCACGTTATAAAAAAGAAATCCGTGCAAGAGCTAAACTAAAAGTTTTTGGAGAAAGTGTGGCGATCTAGAGAAGCAGCTCTGCGAGGAAGTGATGAGGGCGTTTTATTTTAATCATGTTTGCGACACATGAAGCATAAATATGACCACCTGGGATTCGGTTACAAAAAGTGCGAAACGCTGATCCTTCGCAAAAACCGGTAATAAATACACTCCTCCAATGACAGTCAACTTCCTGAAACCCTTCATTTTAAGAGCACGTCTTCGTGTGAAGCTTCATGTGTTCTAGACATTTGTAAAGGAAATCTCACCTTCTCTGGCAGCGTGATTTTTCTCGTTGTGTCCATTGTTACTGTGCTGCTGCCTTCTATTCAGTGCACTGTCCATGTTTAAGAAAGAGAGTAGAAAACACTTGAATGGATTAATTATGTTGAAGGCTAAATCTCAGACTGGCTTCAAGCTGGACGTGTTATTAGTGAGCGACTTTGCCTTTAGATTGCGTCCTTCGAGTTAGTAAGTACCTCCCCCTCAGAATGACTTAATACATTTTTTCAAACTTCATCTGCAAAACGCTCTTTTCGGAAAGCCCATTAAATTTTTTTCTTCTTTTCTTATTAGAGTTTAAAATTCACCCACACCTACTTCCTGTCACTTTAAACTACTGCTGACTTTTAAGAACGTCCTTGAAAAAATTATTACACACACACACACACACACACACACATGCCTGGCTTTGCCAAACGCTGCAAAGGTGAGTCTCATTGTCATTGTCCTGCTCCGCCCGATTGACATCTTGAAAAGACGGAGAGCTTTGCCCCATCGTGGATTTAAGCATTTCTTTCTCGCTGCGTCTCCCTCTGTCTCAGGATTCAGAAAGGGGACTCAATCCAGCACCGAGCTGGACGCACAGCCTGAGCAAATTCCCCCAGGGAGACTCTGATTGGCAAAGTAATTAGTTTATTATGTCCTTTTGTAGATTCTTCCTCCAGCTGAAGTCCTCTAATATAATATTCAGGATTAAGTCAACCATTTTGAAATATAGCAATCTGAGATTCTATTCTGAGTTCTCCCTTTCAGCAGGGTCAAATGAAACCTTAAAAGTTGTAAAATAGAAATTTGCGTCATCTGATTTACCAGGGACTGGGTCTCACGCTCCTGCTTGAGGTGTTTCGTTCCTTTCTAAAAATGTAGCAGATCTTTAGACTTGAACCCGAGTGTCCTTACGGTTCCTGAGGTCTTCCTGATGGTGCAGTGTGGGTTCGCCAGGTTGTTGGGTCAGTTCCAGGACCGATACTCGCCTTCTTATCCACGCTTCACTTTATTTTTATAGATTTTATAATTATTTATTACACGGCTTTGTTGTACTCGATTCTGATTGGTCAATAGCGGCATTCTACGGTCTGTTATTTCTGTAGAACAGAACCGTACATTGCTATGGACCACGTCATTAGCGTAAGCAATAAAATCACTTTTTTAAAATCGGTATTTTTTGTTGTTATTGATTCTCCCTCTGCATTTAAGTGTTTTCTCCGAGTATCACGTTCAATCTTCTCTCTGCATTTTGATGAAACAGGAGACCTCTTTTTCCTTCTTGACTGAACCCTGGCTGTTTTGCGAAGACAAATCCTTCACCGTGTTTAAATAATACTCTTGGTTTTTATTTAGTTTTTTTCTTCTTTCAAACACACTCCCATAAGCATCGCTTTAACGGACAGAATGTGCCAGAACACTATAATCTCTCGTTCATACAGATGCCGTTGTCACAGAAGCACAGTTTTACCGTGTCATCACCAGCTCACACTGCACAACTTAAAAAGAAGCAGGTGTTCAAAACGAGCCACTGTTGTCAGAAATGTTTCGCTGTTTTAGTTATCAGAAGAAGCAGGTTTCTGGGCTGGGGGCTGTTTGGAAGTGCAGGTTGTTGTTGTTTTTTTAAAATTATTTTTTATTTTTAAAAACTCTTCCCCTATCCTGGAATTCCCAGTTCACCTGCTGGTGTTTGAAAGCGGTGCTGATGTTTCTTCGTTCTTTGTTCGTTGAGGTCTTTAGACCTGACAGTGATGTGAAATTGACTGGCGTTGTATTTGTCTACAGAGCTGCTTCCTGCCACATTAAATTATTTTATTTTATTTTATTTTTTAACACTTTCACACAGTTGTGAAAATTAATGTTCTTAGAAATGTGGAAGATATTTCCCTGTAGTTATATAATAATAATAATAATAATAATAATAATAATAATAATAATAATAATGATGAACAAGTATATTAGGGCGTGACTGATCGATAGATTGTTTGTTGATAATCAATTGATATATCACTAAAGCTGCACTTTTGTGAACATGCGCTCTTTGCGTAGTATTTTGATCACGGGGTCAAACCTTTCACTTGTTTCTCTTAAGTTCCCCCCACCCCCCCGCAAAATGCCTTTAAAAAAAGAATAAGAAGAAGGCTGTTTTTTTGGGGTGTTTTATTGAGTAAAGCCCAGTTTAACTAAAACCACTGGAGTCTGTTTCAACTTTGACCCCCAATTTTTTTTTTTGGACTAAAAATCTGTAGATGTTATTGTTCATAATTTTAGCTCTAAAATAAGTATTTCTTTTAATCAGTGACTAAGAAAAAACAATAAAACCTTTCAAATAAAGCCTTAATTCGTCTGTCTGAATATTTTACTGTATTTCTAAAATAAAAAAAAAAAGTATACAAGTAAAACCAGGTTTAACCAAAACTACTGCTGTGTTTAATTTTTGACCCAAATGTATGACATTGTCTGATGTTTTTGTGTATTAGATTAAAATAGATATTTTATTAGTGACAAAATTTAAAAAACCTTGACCCTGGGCTTTACTTGGACTAAAATAACTTCTTAGAAAAAATAATAGTAAAATCAAAAAGTCAAATCAAGAATTCATTGTAAAGGAATTTAAAAAAAAAAAGTAACTTTTTTTTTTTCCTTAAAATTATTAAATTCTGGTCAAAACCCCAGAGATACATTACATAAGCCCTGAGTGATATTAAATAGTTATAATAACTTTATAATGTTTTCTGTTATGGTCAGAACATGCTTAAACCTTATTTATTAATACATTCATATTCTTTTTTTTTTAATGTTTATTATTTCTATTACTTAAATATGATGTCATATAAATTTTGACCTTAAACCCACAGGGATAAAACATTGACTTTTTTCAATTTCAGGACAATGTGTTTATACATAAGACCTGTTAACATTCAGATCTAAAATATTTAACAATGATCAATATCGCAATATTCTTGATGTATGAAATGTGAACAGTGTCAGACTGTAATATGATGCAGGTGTTTTCGCAGGTAAAACAGTGTTTTGTTCTGTTTTATTCATTTATTTGGAATAATAGACTACAAACAAAACTGTGTAAAAGACACCAAACTACATCTAGAATGGCACCAAATGTAGAGGGGGAAATGTTCTTAAATTGATTGTCCATAAATGTGGACAGTGCATGTGCATGAAAGGGTTAAATTCTCTAAATATTAAAAAAAAGGCTTCTTTTCCCCCCTTTATTTATTTCCCCTGTAGTCAGTGCTCTCGTGTTCATCACTCTGGTTGCTTGTGTTGATCTTCAGGTGTGAGAGGGAAGATCTCTGACCAGCACACGCTCCAGGCCCGGCAAGACCAAGTAAAGCCCCGCCCACTCCCCCCCGAGAACACGGCTCATTTTAATCTTCCTGTCCCGCCGAGCAGCAGCGATCCTGACTAACGCGGTGCGGCCGAGCTCTCCCTCGCTGAGGATTGTGGGTTCTCACGAGCAAATGAAGGACTTGGGCTCCATTTGAATACGGTTTAGCGTCAGTGTGTGAGAAGGATGAATTTAAGTTCTTATGGCTCTCCCTGCATAATAAATGAGAACATTAAGGAAGCATACTAATGATGAATATAATTGGGTTTGGTTTCTTGCTTGAAGCGTTTTTTTTTTTCCTACTCGGAGACGTTTCGTTTTGAGTGCTTTGTCCTTGACAAAACAGAGTCGTTTGATTTTAACTGCTGCTGATTGTGTATCGTAGGATAACCTTTAAATCTTTTTTTCTTTCTTTGAAATTGCGGTCAGCTCCTTTCCTTTAATTGCTTCACTAATGCGAGATGGAAAAGTGAACGCAATCGGTGGATCGAATTGAATAATAAAGCGCTTTAATAATTGATACATGTCGTATGAATAGTGGAACAGCTGCGGACTAATTTGCGATGAAGTGTGAAAGGATCAATGGAAGTGTTACTGCAGGATTGTCCCTGGTATTGAATTGTGCGTGAAACTGCAACGGCGAAAGAAACGTGCGTGTGTTTACACAGGATCTGTGGATGTAATGCGTGTAGAAGCAGGATATAAACTTAAACATCTGTATTAAATCAAAGCTGATGTTTGGTAACACTGTATTTCAAGGTGACCTGTATCTTATGTGTTGCACAAATCTTTCATAAAGTGGTGACGTTGTGTGTAGTTTAGTGCTGTCTAAACCTCTGGATTAGCGTTACCAGTCCACTGTTTGAGTCAGATTTCTATACTTTACGCTGTTCATCTTGACTAACAGCTCATCCAACCGAATTCGTACCTTTTTGTGTCCGTCTTCATCACCCAGGAGTGTGGACTTTAATGTGTCTCGACTCCAGAGGTGGTCCATTTGCATGAAAAACGGTTATGATGTATCATTCACATTAAAATGTCCTTATAGCGCTTGTACGATTTTCACGTGTATTTAGCATTATGACTGTGTATGAAAGGAGTGATGAGTGATGTGCCTTCACTTTATTCCAAACAAAACACTATGCAAGATATGTAAGGAATAAAAGGGAAATAATCAGCAGTGTAGTTAGTGTTTTATTCCTCTTGCAACTTTCCAGTGTTTAGTTTTTATCCATTTGTGGGTACATGAAACAAGTTAATTCCTGTTTTTGGTTACATTATATCACATCTAAACAATCGTTCCTTCACTTACTGTTTTTTCCTCTCTCTTGAAGTTAAGACAAAAAAAACAAAAAACAAACAAACCACTCCTTATCAGGTTACTGAGAAACCACAAAGCGTAAACTCCTCTGTCCTGAAATTGTCTGAATGTTCCGGCTTCACCTCGGACTGTTAAAGAGCTGACACTGGAGACTCCTTCCATCAATGTTAAATAAACATCATACTTCGATGTCACCTCACCAAGGTGCTTATGAATGTGTTACGAAGGCATAAAAACTTATTATTTGTAAACGGAGTGTGAAAATGTTTAACTTGAAAGCCCCGTCATGTCGATTTGTAAAGACGCTCTGCTCCTGTCGTTCTCTCTTTTCTCTCAACGGGAGCCCAGTGAGGAGAAAGTTTATAGCCCGGGTTTAGACGTTGGCCTGCTCGAGTCCGAATTACAGGAAAAGACGGAACAATCTCAACAGCTGTGAGATCAAATTCTCAAGCAGCAGGAGGCTTTAAGTAGGGCAAGGCAAAGTCTCCGAGACACCAGCAGAGCAGCTGGCCGTAAGGTACAGCGAGTGCTCGGTGCCCCTCCTTTTCTTTTTACACCCTTCTATCTTCTGATTCACAAAAAAAGTGCACATTTCTGAACCTCCCCCGTCACTGTGTCGTGGTGACGAACCCCCAGGACTGAGTTTAGAAGAATGCGGAGTCGATTACGCTAATTTCACACCGTCGTATTTAAAGATCAGGGTTCAGAGACCGAACATATCCGCTTTGGCGTTCGTACGCAAAGCCGAATTAGTTTTACTCCCGATGGAGCACAAAGTTTAAGATGGGTTAACTTAATTTTCTCAAGTTTGTCCATACAGATGTTATTCTTCAACACCACAAAAAAAAAACCCCACACACATCTGTTTAACCCCTGTAACCCCTGAAAAAAAATTTAATGTGTATAAGCAAGCCTGTGATGGGTCTTGATTAATTAGTTTAATTTTTTAAAGCAAGCAACACAGTCGTTAATCTGAACACTGGTCAAGTTCCAGCCCCAACATCTGCTTCTGCTTTTGAGAGAAAACCTGGTCTCTGATCTCATATGTTGAACTACTGTAACTTTGCCACTGTCCATTTCCTGTCAGAGGGGAAAAGGGAGGGGGGAGGGAGGGAACAAGGGTGGGAGGGTGAACAATAATAGGTTTTGTTCCAGCGGAGTTCCTGCGTTAGTGCAGCTGAACAAATATCTTTAACACTTCAGTCTGAAAGAAGTCCTCCATCTGCGGTGTTTAGCAAGCGCTCGGATATTTATTGCTTCAGCGGCTCTGGATCGAGGCTCTCTCTTTATTCCGTTTCATTACCACAATAAACTGCTTTACTTTATTTATTTATTGTTTTCAAAGCTTTGATTTTAAGACGAGCTTGTCCATGCAAAAAAGTTATAAATAAATACTCAATGTTTATAATAAATATACATACATTTTATTTGTAAGGATGTGAATTTAGTGAATTTTTTTTCCTTCTTTTTTTTCCCTCCTTTTTAAATTCAAAGTGAGTAATATAATCAGATAATATAGCCGAGGAGTCGATGGTGAACGGAACACAGGCTCTCTGATGACCCTGGGATCTGAACCCACAACCTTCTGGTTACTTCTAATACCTTAACTGCATTCGTTTGTTTTATTTATTTATTCATTTACTTGCTTTGTTGCAGTTAATTACTTAGTTTGTTCTTTTGCTTTTTAAAGTCGACTGCATTTATTGATTTATTTAGTCCTTTTTGTCATCTTCCTTCCTATCAGTTGGCTGTCTTTCTTTCTTTCTTTCTTTCTTTTCCTTCCTTCCTTCCTTCTGCCTGCATTTTGTCATTTATGTAGTCCTTCCTTCTTTATTGATTACTTCATTCCTTCCTTTCTTCCTTTGACCTGCCTGAACTTTTTGTCCTTTACTTAGTTATTCATTCTTTCGTTCGTTCTTTCGTTCTTTCTTTCTTTCGATAATTAAGGGTTCTTGGTTTTCAGAAAAGGGTTCCACTTGGGGCCCTGGCAGGTTCTAGTTATTTAGGAGAAAATAATGAGCAGTAATGTGGCGTTTGTACTGCACACTTACCCAGTTATTACACAGAGTCTCGGGGGGGGGAATACGCTCTTATTAGACGAGAGATGACGACGATAAGACGAGAGGTTCTGCTGAAGCTGGCTTGATGTGGGCTGAGAGTAGGGTTCTGCTCGAGTTCTGTAGCAGCAGCAGCCATGATGAATCCACTACCCACAATCCACTGCGCCTGTCTTAGTGGCCAGAGTTATAAGAGATAGTTGTGTGTGTGTGTGAGTGTGTGAGTGTGTGAGTGTGTGAGTGTGTGAGTGTGTGAGTGAGTGAGTGAGTGAGTGAGTGAGATGACTTTGCACTTCTCATCACACACACCCTTCAGCGCTGAATCTCTGCAGTCTAACTGTCGCTACACTCTGATATCTCACAGCGAGCTCGTGATAAAGGCGCTCTTTTTTTCCCGGCATCAATATCGGATGTGTTTGACAGTCGCTCGATTTGTTTGTTGGCTGGTTTCATATCACACTCATTCCCTCTCTTCTCTCTGTTCTCTTTACGGAGCGACTGCACGTCAGTTGGGATTCTCTCTGTCAGCGTTTGAAGCAGGCGGAGACACACGGGGGAGACGTGTACGCAACGATTGATTTTTAAAAATACCTCCTCCTTGATTCCTGTCCGTAATGCTCCTCCAGTCTGCTTATTTTTCCCCCGTCTGAAAGTTAAGGAGTGATGGAGCCAGTTGAGCTGCGACTCGCTGAGCTGCTCCTGACACTCGTTTCTTTAGGTGGGTAAATAATCAACAAATTCTGGATCCTGTCACCAAATGACAACAGCTCCTGACGAGTGCAGTTTATAAACCTAACCCACGTTTACTTTTATTCTGCAGTGAATTCCTCTACGCTGAAGCTCACTAATACCATTGCAGATTGTAGAATCATTCAGCGCTGTTGAGTTCTGGATTCTGATTGGTCAAAAGGTGTTGATTTAATTTTCTATAACAGCAGCTCTGAAAGTAGTGCAGCCGCAAATCGCAGGTTTATCTGCATTAATGCACTCGTTCTAATACGTTATTGTTTCTACAGTAACAGTTCATTCACAGGGACTCATACGGCAGACGCTCCACTAAATAGATTTTAAAAATTGTTGATGGGTTGTTTTTAGGTTTTGTTAAAGTAAGGAGATGTTTAATTCACATTTATGGAAGGAGTCTCCATCTTCAGGATAGAAGAGTTTACGCTTTGTGATTTCTCGGATTTGTTCATTTAAAGAGAGAGAATAAAGAGAGGCAGGTGAGGGAACGACTGTTTTATAGCTGCTATAAAGTAAGTGAGAACTGGAACTTATGTGTTTCATTGATGTTTCACCACATTAAATGTAACTGTAAATGGATAAGAAGTGACATGATGTTCAATAATAAATAAAACAATTGCTGTGGTGGAAGGGGAATAAAACATTTTGGATGTGCTGTTATACAAAAAATAACTTCAGGATCACACCAGTAACTTGATTATTTTCCTATAACAGTTTACCAACAGTTATCAATTTTTATTAACTAAACAAACAACAGCCCTACTTTTTATCTGTCTATAGCTGCGTTTATTGTTGTGGAATGTCCACGAAGTTACAACTTGGTTCCTGTTCTCACTTTTATTTCTTGCTTAAATCTGAGGAGTAAGATATTATAGCATCACAACAGCAGCGTAACTCGGCGTATCTACTCTTTCTATTTACTTCAGTGCTAATTTTGTCATGTGTTATTTAATTCCAGCTCAAAACGATTTCCTCTGCTTTGACATTTACTTTGAGCTTCTTTAAACACAAAGGTGGCTATGAGGTGGGTAACACGAGCTCTGCCACTGCGCTCGCATCATTAATGAGCTATAAAAGCTGCTTTGTCTTGTTTTTAGCATTCCACGAGCAGATGCGCTCGCACCTCGCTGTGTTTGGGCCCCTGTGCGTCGCTCCGATGCAGTTAATGTCAACTGCTGTGCAGTGGCGCGCATCAGATGTCAGCTTTGTGAAATGATGCTACAGTGCAGCCTGTTAAATGTGCTTCGGAAAGGCGTAATGCAATATATTATGCATGCATGAAATGTACAAACACAATGGAATTATGCACCGATGATATGATACTCGTCTCTCGCTTTTTTTTTTTTTTGCGCCATGGGCTACATTATGCACAGCTCTAACGTGTCGTGCATTGACATGTGGCATACATCCTGTGTGTGTTTAAGTTAATCTTAGATATTTATTTATTTATCGCCACTTTCTGACTGTACTTAAGTACTCTTTTTGAGCACTTTTGAATTTTGACTTTCCTCGTTTTCCACGATATACATTGCACATTTTTTGCAAGTCTTAAGCTGACTTTTCTGCATCAAGCTTCAAACTGTTCATATTCATGATTCAGAACAAATCTAAAGTTTAATGACTGTGAGAATAGGAACATGTAGGTGAGTGTATTTATGATGTATTTCTGCATTTTTTGTTTGCTAGAAAGTACGTGGAAGCACCTTGTCTTACACCAAAAAGGAGCGGTTTATAATGATAACAATTTATAATTGTTTCGAGGTTCAAAAATGTCAAATCTTAAAAATCTTACTTTAGTGAAGCATGGCTTAAGTTTAAATTGGAGTTAAAGCTAGTCACTGATGTGGATTATTGGTCTAATTAGCAAGCATGATATTTTAAATAGAAAACCCACAAAAAGCCTTTTCTGTCAGTTAACCACAAACGTAAGCACCTGAACTTTGTGAAAC
>JAOTRR010000028.1:1644068-1663993 GCA_028570945.1 Gogo arcuatus | reverse complement strand
ATAATAGTCAAATTATAAATGTGTGTTGGTGGGCCAGGAACATATTCAAGTGTCAAGTAATCCCATTAATTATGTGCATTTGAGCGCAAAGATTTGCAAATAAATAAATAAATAAATGAATTCTGTGTGTGTTGGGGGGAGCGTGGAGAATGTATTCCCCTAATAATTTTCACAATGTGTGAAACAATTAAAAAATGAAGAGGTGTTGAACAGAAAAAACATCATTCTACAAAGTCAACAGAGTTTGAAAAGAAGTTGCGTCTCCAGATCTGATTTTTGAAGAAAGCGTAAAAAAAACCCATTTTCAGCGTCCGTATCACTTTTTAACCCGTTGCTATGGCGATATGCTTTTTCAGATGAAACATCCCACACAAGTGTGCAACTCAGCAGCCTGGTACTAAATAAGTCTGTCTGGATCTGAGTGGGAGAAATTAAAACGTGTGCAAAAAAGTGCAATGTGCATTATTTTTAGGTTTTTTTTCAATACAGAACAAGTGTTTTGCATTTCTGGATCGACAGAGATGTCGAGTAATAAAAGAAGTGCAGAGTCAGATGTGCTGAGGGGTCGCCGTTTCATATTTTCTTGAAGTACCCAGGCTTTATCATGTTCTGTACTTTAAGACGTTGAGTATTTTACTTTTTAAATGTTTCTTTAATGTCAGAATACAAACTGTGAAGGTGTTTTTGCTGCTGTTGAAGTCTATGAACAGTAAATATACTGCGTTATGGATGCAGTCGGTTCGTTATTATCTGACCCTCTACCTGGACTGCACTTGTGTTCATTTTGAATCAACTGAATATAATAAACTTGTACACTGAGACCTGGTTGCTTTTATATTTTATAAATCCAAACATTTTTGCAGATTTCAGATCAAAGCGAACGTTTTATTATTTCTGCTGTCAGCATGGAGCTGGCTATCCCTCACAGCGACATGTGTCGCTACCTCACAGTTCCAGGGTCAGCCAGGTCGATCATAGCCTCCTAGGTTACTGTTCGCGTGGAGGTTCGCATGTTCTTCCTGTGTATGTGTGGGTTTCCTCCAGGTTCTCCGGTTTCTTCTGCACTCACAGAACATAAAAACATGCCAACGTGGTGGACTGGCTAGGGTTAATTAGCCTCAGTGTGTGTAAATGGTGTCCTATGATGGAGAGATGTTGTCCTGCCTCATACCTCATGTTCCCAGAATAAGCTCCAGATCCAGCTGTCTTCAAATGAAGACTGAAGATTCACATCTTCACAAAACACTTAAGCACTAAATCTACATACCTTTTATAAAGACTAATAATAATAATAATTTGAATAAATTCTTTGACCACAGCTTATCTGTACTAGCGTGAGTGTTTGTTTGTGTTTTTTTTCACCTGAGAAATGTAGCTATGGATGAGAACATCGGCTAAATGCTGTAGATGTAAACCGTAAACGCAGTCACACGTTATTTTGATCATTTTTGTTGTTTGTAAAATGAAGGAAAGTCATTTAATGAAAACCCAGTACACTAAATAAAGTACATTGTTCATTCTAAGTGTGCGCAAACATCCACTCGGCTCTAATTTGCAGTTTGGTTCTGATTTTTTTGTTGCATTGCTGCATGACTATATTCTGTATCTCAGCTGGCTCTGATGCAGCAGCGTTCAGCTCCAATCTCGGGGAAAAACCAAGCGATCGCTATCTCATCGAGCTCATCTCTGTATCTGATGCTCTGGAGTGGTGATAGCTGGCTCTTTGAGCCCTTTCTGCACTGAGGGTAACCGCATACCGCATGGACTTCACTTCCCCCCTACACGCACTTTTAAAGACGGTTAACTCCACAGTATGAGCTATTAGAGCAGGCTGATCTGAAATTGCCTCTGACCTCTAAGAACACTGGCGCATTCAACAAGAAAAAATAAATGATGGCTTGAAAGTTCATTTGGACTGATCCATCAAAAAAAAAAAAAAGTAGCATTTTCCACGCGGCAGGACGGATGACGGACCCTGGCTGAGAACTCCATCAGTGACTCGGAGAGTCATCATGAGCCCTGACGAGGCCATGTGCGTTCCCATTTCCACACAGCCTCCTCACACCGTGGCCTGTTTACCATCTGTGTCTCTCTGCATGTTTAAGGTTCATGAGGTGGCGCACCGCAGACATCTTCATATGAATGAGGGCGAGGAGGGGTGCGAGGCTGCACATAGCCCCCGCTGAATGATGGGAGTTTAGTGGACCCTGCTGAAGCCCTCCCTGGGTTCTGCACAACATTTCAAAAAAAAAAAGAAGAAAAAGGGAGGGGGGGGGCATTAGATTCCGGCACGCTCGAGAAGTTTGCCTTGGCAGGAACCCAGGACTTAATAGTCAGGGATGTGTAGGTTATGAATAAGGTGCACTCGCACCGCCAGGAGAGCTGAAGGGAGCAGCGGTCGGCGCTGGCGGGATGCCTGACCACAACCTCTGCTATCAAATCTCTCCTCCATCCACATGTTTCCCTCCCTCCTCTCTTTCTTCCCTCCGTCTCCTTTCTTTACTTTCATGACTACTCCGTTCACACGAGACATCCAAATGCAGATCGTCTGCGAAATCTCGTTACAGTTCATCAGGGCCAAGAGTAGGGGGCCAAGCACCACGTTTGCAAACCTCAGGCAATTTCTTTCTTCCTTCCTTGCTTTCTTTATGTCTTTCTTTGTCATCTTGTACTCTATCTAACTAGCTAGCGTCCTTTCTTTCTTCCTTGTTTGCTTCTTGCTTCTTTCTTTCTTGCATTCTTCACTCATTCCCGTCTTTCTTGCTTTTCATTCTTGCTTTGTTCTTTCTTCTTTTCTTTCTCGCTGGCTTCTTTTTGTTCCATTTCTTTACATTTTCTTCTTTATTTACGTCTTTGCTTCCTTCATCCCATCTCTTTTGTTTCACTCCTCACCTTGCCTGCCAGTCAGAACTGCTCATTTTAACCATTTCGTTCTTTTTAATTAGCTAGCCAGGACTCGTCGTCGTTATCCATCGGGGATTAGCGCACGCTGTTCTGCTATGTGTGCGTCTCGAGTCTCTGTTCTTTGTGCCTGAGGAGCTCCAGGTAGAGGAGCCTCTTTAATTACTGCACTTTATGAAATACTCATTATGACAATAGCAACATGTGCAAGTAATATTGAATTTTTAATCAACAACACGGTTTGCACGCTGAGCTCCTGCTCCTTCACAAGTCTCACACACAAGGCACAAGACGGAGGATTTGCTTAATATGCATCTGTAATTGTGTAGAAATGGAATGAATTATTTAAAAAACTACTTTTTTAAACAAACTCCTTACATTAAATGTGACCACTACTAAAAGTGGTAGTGCGCCAGCATACAATACGTATGAAATTATGTAAATGTGATGGAAAAAGACTCGAAGCTACACCAGATTTCTGATGGATTGCCAGCGCAGTAATAAGAGCAGCACTGGGACACGCTGACATCTGGAGGCTTTTACGTCAAGTGTGGGATGAATATCAGACCATGATCTTGCTCTTTAACTGAAGCCTGAACAGCATGACATCATTTCCTGTTTGTAATTTGTACCGCTTTTCTCAAAGCGCCATGTCGTAGCTGGAGTTCTTAGAGACAGAAAACTTCATCACTTCTCCTCCTCCTCAGGACGTTTCCGCTTCACTTCGAAGTCCACTTTTACGATGTTTTGCTTTCTGTCTGAGGATGTTTTCACTTCCTGTTGAGGACTTGGCACTTCCTTTTAAGATATTTGCATTTCCTTTCAAGGAAATTTCCACTTCCCTTTGGGGGTATTTCACTTTCTTTTTAAACAGAGTTTTTATGCCTGCCCCCTCCCCCCGCCCCCTTTAAGGATGTCTCACTTCCTTTTGTGGAAGTTTCACTTCCTTTCAAGGACTCTTCACCTCCTGTCGAGGAACTTCTGCTGTCTTTTTAGGACTTCTCACTTCCCTTTGAGGACTTAATCACTTTTTCTTGAGAAAATGTCCATTTCTTTGAGAAGGTTTCACCATTAATGATGACCCATATCATTAAAAAAAAAAAAGCATATTTACCTTTTTGACAAATGTTATGTCTGATTTTGTCTCTAATAATGACGTTACAGCATGGACTTTGTTGCACATTTCCACCAAATATATCCCAAGATATTTTTCAGGGGAATTGTTGTTTTTGTACAAAAACCAGTCATGACATGAATACATACAAAAGGTTCTAACGATGCCTTGTTCCTGTCCGTTCTCTCAAATCATCTCTCTCTCTCGCTCTCTCTCTCCTTCACCAGCCCTCCCTTCACTTCCACTCATCTGCTGCCCTCTATTGGTGAGGAGCGGAGGCCAGGTTTAAACCCAATGCCCTTCCCGCAGCACTTCATTGGACCCCTGAGCCTCCACGCTGCCATTTTAGTGTCTGAATTAAACCTCATCTCATCTCCTAGATTGAATGCTTTGTTTTCTTTATTACCTTCCAGATTGAATAGAAGGAAAGAAATGGTAAACATTAAGCATGCAGATAAAAAGCGCATTACTGTAAATGTGCTCCGAGACGCCGTTTATCCTGCGGATCTTGATGAAAGCTTTGACAACCGTCATATTACGGTGCATAATGGAGGATAATGAGTTACTGTTCAGCTTTTTTTTTTCTTTTAAATTGAACCCTCTGTGAAAAGTCCACACCTTTAACTAATAGTCGCTCAAACCATTTGGCGTTCCTTTATTCATGAAATTCAATAATGTGTGTTTCGCATTTCATCATAAATCATATTCGGTAATGACATCCATACGATACGACACCGGAATATTCTGTCAGAAGTCATAAACGTAAAGGTTTCAGACTGAGAGGAACGTTACGGTTCTGGTCATTTAGACTCCATTCTTCAAGGCTGTGTGTTTAGGGCAATTACATTAATCAAAGACATTTCCCTCTTTCTATTTTATCTCACGAATGGTGTAGAATCACTGCTGACTCACACGCTGAGACGCGCCACGTAACTAATTAAGACAGCAAAATAACTTTTATTATTTTTATTCTCCAATTCTACGTTTTTATGAGGGTTTAATTTTGCAGAATTGAGTCCTGACTGTGAAAAGTGTATGAAATGTGTCGTATGGAGTGTGAGCAGAGAGACAGGCTCCTGCAGGAAGAGTGTCGCTGTGATGTCTGTCTGGATAAAATCACTTCAGACACGAGGTGAAGGTTAGAGAAATCTTTCAACAAACTCGGTGACGTCATTCCTCGTTGCACGTTATAATTTTAGGAGACGAAAAAATGAGAAAAAATTCAGGGTATGATTCGTCACCATCATTTTACACTTTTGTACGTTTTTATACAAGGATGAAGTACGAAGGATGTGAAATACGAATTAAAACTTTTTTTAAACCTGCATTTTTCACTTGCATCTCAAAATTGAGCTTTTATTCCTAATTTTAGTCTTTTATTTATTTTTTAACAATTTTTATTTTATTTTATTTTTATTTATCCGTTACACTTTACCTGCGTGTATAAACGTGTAAAAATGTAGGTCTGATTTAACAGAAATAATATTTTGGGGTGTAGTTTTTGTTTTTTAGTTTATTTTGCTTTCAAGTTTTTTTTTTGCTGCTAAATAATTTAAATTGTGCCATTATAGTATTTTTCTTTATCCTGTGTACAAATTTGTCAATTTGTTTATACTAAATAACTTTCCACTACACTGTTTATTTCTTTTTGTTGTGTACAAATATGTAAAACTGTAGGTTTTATTAGCGATAAATCATTGTGTTAGACTCTTATTCTTTTCATTTGTTCATTTATTTACTTATTTTTAATAACCGCTTTAATGGCATTAACATTGGATATACGGCCATACTGCGTGTCAGGTTAAGAACTGATTTTAACTGATCATATACACACTACTAGCCAAAGATTTGTACACCCCTGTGCATACAAGGCCTTAATATTTTTTTTTAGCCATCCTGTACTATTTTAGAATAATAACAACGACATTATTGAACACTAAGATACAGTGTTGGAATGGGAGAAGTCACTGACTATAAAAAGTGTTAAACAAATCAAAACTGTTCTGAATTAAATGATTAACAGTATTCCTGATGAAGCTCTGCAGACACACGGCATCTTCTCCCCCAGCTTTGAGGTGCTTCATGCAGGGGGCTTTTAATAAATTTCCTAAATAAACCGAGCTCCTCATTGCTTCTTCTAAATTTAAAGTAAAAGCTATTTTAATTTTAAGTAAAAACTGCTAGAAGTAAATGTATACACACGAATTAACTTCACTATTTACTTCGGCTTTATCAAAATGTCTGGGAAAAATTTGTATTCAATACAATGTGTCAAATTTTGCGTGTGTGTATACACACCTTTTACACACATTTGTACTAATTTGTACGATTGTAATGTAATCGTACAGGAAAGGGTTAAAGTGTGTTAAAGACACACAGAGGTCGGTCGTGCTGTTAATCACATCACTATAAAGGCCATAGCATATGATTCTACATCATTTTAATCTATATCAATGGTCACTCGAGCCCTGTAGACTTGGGCGGAGCCATTGTAGACACCACGCCCATCAGGATAGAAACATTTCATCACAGGATAAAGGTGATCCGTCAGAAGAACTTTGTATTGATTTGCAGTGACGCGTCACCGTAAGGAGACGAAGAGACTCGAATCATGCCAGCAAGAATAAATAAACGCCCCCCACAGCATAACAGTGCAGACCCACCGGTTTTTCCTTTAATTTGTCACTCGTCTGTATACCAGCATCAAGTCATTTTTCTTCTCCCCATGGCATCGCCTGTAACGTTGTCTCCAATTTTAAATATAAAAATCCCAACGTACATTCTGGTGCCTGACAGATTCCCAAGAGACGAGCATAATTATGAACGTGAATGTGCTAGCAGGCTATAATCAGCTGTGTTGTAGATAGATCTCTCTCTCCCACTGTCATCCATCCTGGAAAATTACAGTACACTTGATGGCTATATGTTGAGGAATTGCGTCACATACTTGCAATTTCCAAGCGACGTCAGATTTCGCCCAATTCTCTTTAATACTACGGTGTTGCTCTTAATAAAATGCCCCCTTCAATATGCATTTCTGCCACGTCTCGGAGAGCAGGGTGTGCCGCTCAATACCATGTATAATATTTACCTCGGCTGAATGACAATAAGAGCTGAGGAAAATAAGTCCAAACGGTGAGTCCCTCACCAGCGCTTTTACGGTCGTAAGCAGTCGTGCTGGTTTGAGCAGGGAGACACCACAAAATGGAATTTCCTATCGGCCGATCAAAATGCCGACGTGTGCTGGTGCCTATAATTTAGCCTCCATACTGCTGTATTGTTTAAGGGACTTTAAATTAAGAGAGGGAGGGAGAGAGAGAGAAAGAGAGAGAGAGAGATTGATAGGCAGGCAGAAAGGCAATTCCGCCATCAGAAATGGAGCCTCGAGTCGAGTGTCCGTCAGGAAAAAGCAGCTGGTCACGGTGGGTCAATGTGACAGCGTGAGATTTGTGTGGCGAAACGTGTCTGGGTCAGATAATGAAAGACAAATCAACAAATCTCCGAAAACGCACAGCTCCCAGTGAGAGGCATGTGGAACAAATAAACAAAAATTACAGGCGCAGGCACCAATAATAGACTAATGACTGAAATGAATCAAACACATTTCCGTGCTCGTTAGATCTATTGTTGTCTCAATCATCATGCTTAATGTGTCCCAGTAGGTCATTTAAATTGAGGCTTTTGAGGCCTCCAGTGAATTCTAATGTACCTTTCATTTATTGTCAAGTTGGGTGGTAAACAACACACACACACACACACACATACACACACACACACACACACAGACGGCACATTACCCAGTCCTTGTCTAATGGCCTCAGATTGCACTCTAAAGTTTGATTTGGGCACGGTCACCGTGATTAGTGCCATATTAAAGCAATCAGTAGCCGTCGGTTCATATTTGAAAGATCTCTAAATGCATTATTTGGACATCTTTCAGCAGTGCTTTCACGTCGGCGGCCAGGCAAATAAGATTCCGTGGCCGGGACAAGTCTGCTGGCCATTGGTTTTCCGCTTGCACAAGAACATATGCTGTTTAATAGCCTTAATTCTGCTCTGTTTGAGCCCGAGGCCCTGACTCCTCAGACGTTCAGCCCTGTTCCAGCATGTTTATTGGAACTGGAGCTCCAGTATGTGGTGAATCATCAGGGTTTGACCTGCTCTTTTGGACGACTCCTACTATTCCCTCCCCCGGATTCCCAAAGATCTGCGAGTGCATGTGTGACGAGCAAACCATCTCTTAGTGTGTTTATTTGCGGTACTCTTCAAGATGCTGAGCTATTTTCAGCACCAGTAACAGATGCTGAGGATTTGCACAGAGTTTTAATGATTATCCCACACATTAAAATAATCTGTCATTTCAATTAGAACACTGTCAGGTGGTTTGACGTCTAGTGCGCCTCTCGTTTGGCTCCTCTTCTCCTCCAGTGGGAGTTTATTCAAAGACCGCCCCCCGGAACACAAAGCTGCATTGCACAGGAAATTGACAGCAGCTTTAAAGCAAGTCAGGAATAATCTAGCAGGTGAGGGCACGTGTTCACTCTAAAGGGTCATTTAATCATAATCACACACACTCCAGGAGAAGAAGAAAAAAGGAAGAAGGAGCAAAAAGTAGCCAACTTTTTATTTATTTATATATATATATATTTACACACACACACACACACACACACACCATTTAATTATTTTACATAAGTACATGAGTGTTCTCAGCAGGTGATTTCCAGGCTTCATATTCGCATGGATGAATCCATCTCTTGGATAAAACTTTTGATAAAATTTGGAGCTTCTGACAACTCTTTTGGAAAGTTTTCACATGTGGATGGATTGATGGAAGTGATGAGATGAATGGATGACGTGGAACGGATGGAACAGGATGCATGGGATGGGGTGGAATGCAGTCAGTCGATGGGGTGGATGGATGGATGGATGGATGGATGGATTAGAAGCATCGGCTGAAATGGGATGGGTTTGGGTGGATAAACTGGAATCCGTGGGATGGAATGGGATGGATGGATGGGATGCAAATATATAAATGAGGTTGGATGGATGAGACGGACAGACTCCAATAAAGTTTAGTTTTTTCCAGCTTTCCTTAACCCACTTTTATTCCATAATTTATTCTATTTAATTACCTCCATACTCTTACGATGCATCATCCTGACCCTGCAGACTACGAGTAAAAACTGTTATGATTACTAATTATGAACTGAACGAGGCTTATCGAGCAACCGTCTGCTCCGTCGTTTGTCCTGCCCCAGTTTTCTGCTCACCAATAATATTTTGGAAGTGTAGACATTCTTCAGTCTAATTTTATAATTCGCCAAATGAGATCCAGCAGAAAATCTGTTTCATGTTAGCCATATCGTTGGTGCCATCTATGAGAACTGGATCTCTCCCTCCCTCCTTCTCAGCCTCTCTCTCTCTTTCTCTTTCTCCCTGGATAAGCATGTGTGTTAGAATCACTGTATGGTCTTACCCATTAGGTTGTCCGAGTTCAGTTTACGATCCCTGTTTTTCCCTTTTTGGCAGCTACTTAGTAAATGGAATAGAGTTTTTTGGAAACGTTATGCTGCGTGCTCTCCTAACAACTCAATTGTTTCTTAACCTTGAGAAACCTTTAGGTGGAGGACGAAAAAAAATGGGGGGGGGGGGAGTGTTGTGTGGTGGTGAGCAGAATAGAACCTTTACAGATTCATTACTATAGTATCTCTGGATTCAGATTTTCTAACATTAAAAAGCAATTTAATACAGCAGATGATTAAAGCACACTACATATCTATAGGACATTTCAAGGAATAATTGCATTACTGTTTACTTTCCCTTTCTCATCTCCATCCTCATCTACAGGTACATGTGTGTGTGGAGGGGGGGTTCTCTGATGGAGATTTAGATCTTCTCGCTCACTTGACTAATAGAAAGAGAGCTAAAGTGCAGGTGTATGAGCAGGGATGTGAATGCACATGATCTATCAGGATGATGGGGGTATTTTATTCTGCAGTAAAGGCGAGTGACGTACGCGCTGCGGCCCACGTTAAAAAACCCACGCAAAAAGAAACACCTAATGACACGCTGATGCATTTTACTCAGGTTCTTCCCCCCCCACCACCATTAGAAAACCAGTTGATATATGACCACCATTTCTCAACAGACAGCAGAGAGGAAACTTACAAAATGCCATTTTTATAATGATGTGCTGGTCATATTGTGCCCATCTTCTAGGAATTTGAAATGCCCCAAGGTGGGACCCCTGTACTATCAATCTCTCAGGAATAACTGGCTAACTTATACCTTTTGAGGTGTCACTCGAAGCTCTTTACAAACAGACAGTACAGTAACAAATCCGTGATCTCAACTTTCCAAATAAAAACAAATGTTGAGCTGCTTACTGTCATGTGGTGGAAAAACACTTCACCACCCATAACCTCCAGGGAACTCCATCCTGTCCTCACAGGTATGGTTATGTGATGGGAAATGGACACAATTATTCAACCAGGATCCAGAGAGTTCTGATTTAGATGAGTATCATACCACGACGTACCTTGTCATACCTTGGGTGAAACCTACATGGGTGTGTCTTTTATATCTTTGTAATGTAGGATTCACCTGGGAAATGAGTTCTCTGGATAGGGTTCTTAGAGTCCTGCTTGGAACCCTCTTTGAAAGGGGGAGTTGTCTGTGGTAGGGTTTTACACCATACATAACTGGACCTTAGGAACCACTGTGGTACCTTTTTGAAGGTGCCTTAGGTGGAAAAAAACGTACTCCCTTAGAAATCTAAGATTCCACATCTATGTGAAGAATTCTTCACTATTTTATAAGAGGTTCTCTTTAAACCTTCTTTGAAAAGGAAGTCATCTGTTGCAGGGTTGCACAGAGAATGTAACTGGAACTTAGGAACCACCATAGTATCTTTTGAAGGTGTATTTGGGGGGAAAGTGTACTCTTAGAAAATAGGGTTTCTTAAGAGTTCTTTGGGATGTTGAGGGTTCTTGGCTTCCTAAGAGGTACTACTTGAAACCCATTTAGAAAGGCAAACCTTTCTAGGGTTTTACGCAGAACATAACTGGACCTTAGGAACCACTACGATACTTTTTTTGAAGGTGGCATGGGGAACAAAAATGTACTTGTTGAAAGGGTTTCTTAAGGGTTATCTGGATAGTTAAAGGTTCTTCCAATGAGGTCCTGCTAAAAGGATAGTTGTAGGGCTTTGGACTTTAGGAACCACTGAAGCACCTCTGCAGGTACACTGGGGAACAAAATACTTTCCTTGTAGAATTTCATGTTTTTGACTTGCATTATAAATGACTAAAATAAGAGATGCTCAAATACAAGAAACAATGAAATTAGGCAGAAAATAAATTTTCACAAAGTATTTCTACTGAGTTCTTATTTATGTCTTTTGCATTCCTACCAGGCGTTAAACATCTCGCCTATCCTCTTCCTCACTTATTTTTGGTATTTTTCCTCCACTATGTTTGTCATTTTGTCCCATTTATTAAATTTCCTCTGGTAGTCAATCAGCTTTTCTATTGAAAGCATTTTGCACAAATTGCATCTAAGCGAGCCGTTCATGCTGCCAGACGCTTTCAGCCTGTAATCCGCTTTCACTTTGGCCAGATGTAACATCCTGCATTCGCTGCTCTTAATATATGTAAATATTTCAGGTAATGCGCATCTTCCTCACCATAAACTGTTTCTACAGCTGGTAAAAAAAATAAAATAAAAAAAATACCGTGAATCTGGGATTTCTCCTTCTGCAGCAAAGCAGCACTGATGCCTCAGAGTAAATACCTGCTAAGCAACATTAGCAGGTGTAAACAGAGAGTTTGTCGAGGCTAAGCTCAGTGCAATGCTTAGGTAAATGTCATTTCATTTGAGAAGCCGTCAGCTTTAGTTGGGGCCGGCATCCGTATCGCTGTCTCTTCTCCTTGCCAGAGTTTTCGTCGCTCCTCTGGGAAAGCAGTGTGCATGATTGCAGGCCTGCCTTGTCAAAAATCTGCCCGGTGTTTCTATATTTCTTTGTGAAATGTCCTCCCCTGCTTGAATAATGCATGAGAACTGCTCTCATTACATTCTCTGTCTCCCTCTCTCTTCTCTCGTCTTCCTCTCTCTCTCCATGTCGAAGTTGTCGGCGGTAGCCAGAACTCAGGCAGCGGTGGCCCATCGTGGCTCCCAGCAGCCTCTTCTTCCCCTCCCATCAACGCTGCTGCCCAGTGCTGACAAAACGGGCTTATTTGACTTCTCACCCCTTGGCACAGATGAATAATTCAGCCTGGCGCTGCCCAGCTAGGGAGGCGCAGGCAGGTTTGCATTTGACAGAGCGTGGACGGTGGATTATAGGATTGTGTGGAGGTGCTCTCCGCCTCCCACTCCGTTGCTCACTGAAGAACTTCAATCCACATCCTTTTGAAGCCTGGTTCCTGGTAGACACACTCAATGCTCCAAGTCCTGCGGCCACAGTGTGTGTCTTTGTCACACAATCAAAAAGGCACCAGACCCAGTGAATTTTAACAATACAGAAGTCTTCTGATGCAGATATTGTCATCCGTCTATGGTAATTTCAGACAAACGGACACACAAAAAGACTTCTAGGTGACAGACAACCATCCACGATGAACCAGGTCAATCACTTTGCTCTGCAATTAAGCTTTGAGTCAGTAAGAAATTAAGTGTTTTGACAGTCAATTCTGTATACGTGTTACTCTTCTGTCTCCGGTTTCCTTTTATAGAAAGCGTAAAAAAAAGTACATTGTAAAAAGTCCACTCAGCTTGCCCAAACAAGTCATGGGCAGTTTTTTTCCCTCACAATGGAAGGACACTGTAAGGACACACTTTCTAGCATGATCGCCTTTTTTCACCTTTCCGCTGTTTTTTTTTTTTTTTTTGCGAGTCCGTGCTCCAATTTCCACCGGCCCTTGGCAGGCGAGTCTAGGCTTGCCTTATCTGTCTTGTTAAACACCGACAAAGGGCTGAATCCTTTTCTGTCTTTTCTCAGCAGAGACAATAGCTGAAGTCGATAACCTAGTACTCCGGAATTAATTATCTGGCCCTTTAATTCAGAGCTGCTCTGATTAGCCCACAGTGGAAGGACGTGGGAGCATTAGCATAATATTTTTTTGCTATCTTTTCCTAGCTGGCTCTCCTGGACCTCATCTCATCCCCCTGGCTGCTCCTCAGGTACGCGTCAGTCCCAGGCTATGAATGTGATTTGGGGTGGAGGGCAGGGAAATTAGATTTCTCCTTGATGTGAAATGTACTAATGATGGTTCATTGCGGCAGGATAATTATGCATGGTTTTTATATGTCATTTACCGGCATGATAGGGGAAGTGATATGATATGTTAATATAGACATTTAGGCCCATTATGTGCTCAGCCAGTAATAAGCCCACCAACTATGCTGCTGATTACATCCTCCACAAATGTGTCAGTTTTGCCAAGCTGGACATCTCCACCTGAGACAAGGAGGTATGGAGGACAGAGGCCCGCCTATATGGCTAGCGAAGAACTCTGTAATGAATTACCTGTCATTTGAAATGACAGCGAGGTATGGAGGTATTTGTCAAAACGGTCATGGCTTCTCTTTTTTTTTTCCCCTGCCTTTCCTCCAAGCTCGCATTATGAGCGAAGGCCTACGTTTGGCTTGGTTCTTCCATCTTGGCTTCTGTCACTTGTGTGTCCTCTTGTTCTCGAGTGGCCAGTGAAGCTGAGCATCCAAGTTTGACCCACTGCCCTTTTTTCTTCCCTGCTCTCGATACCACTGTAGATACTGAAGGTCACACAGTGTATGTCACAGGACTATCTGCTCATAAATGGTGCCCCATCACGAGAAGCCTAACCGGTGGCAGTGACAGATGAAATCCGAAGCATCTGCATACTCCAGGGGACGACACAGACAAGCGTTTGCACACTGAATACCAAAGCTTAATACTAGAACAGGAAAGGAGATAGGAGTCAGCTGTTATCTGCATAACAAGATCACGCTAATCAGCTCGTTTAAAGAGAAGAGCAAAACATCCCGAGAGGTTGATATGCTTCCTGCTACAATTTTTCACCCCCAAAAACATTCTTGCCACAGTTAAACAAAACTGCTAAATTGCTTTTCCATTTAAGTAAGGGGATTACGTTATTAGAACACGTGTTTTGGAGGATTAAGCGTAGACCCAACTCAGAGTTGGGTACATGCGTGAGGATTTTCTCTGTCCCAAGAGAGGAACGGAGAAGAATGGAATTATGAGCTTTAAAATGGGACTTCCTGAAGCATATTCCCTCACACACACATACAAACCACAAGCCAGTGAAGAAAAAGGGGGGGAAAAAAGTGAAAAGTAAGCACAAACCTGGCTCATATCTAAGATGGATGTAGTCTGATGCTGATCAGCAATGTACTATTTTGTTATGAAAGCTAGAATCTGATACCAATTCCAACTATTTTCATTCATGCATTCATTTATTTTCAGTAAGGGTTTTGTGTTCTGGTCAGGGTTGCAGTGGAACACTGGGGTCGAGGCAGGAATACAGCCTGTTAGCTAACATAACACTGATCATACAACCTAGCTGAATGCTTACCACTAGCTGTCACAACAGGTGATGAGTATTATGTCTCATGATTTATGCAGCCATAAAGTATTAGTCATGTGATACCTGTGAAAACATGGCAACAGGAAGCAAGATAGCACGCCCTAAACTTAGCGTCGTAGGATGTACAGGTTAGCTTTTGCCCATTCTCGGTTGGCAGCTGATTTACGACAGTGGAGAGCTAGCTAGTGGGTGAAAATGAAATAAATTAAAAGCCACAGAAGGGCATTATGGGAACTCGTCCACACCCAACTCTCTAATTCACAAGATTCATAAACTGCATGATGACATGCTCTGTATATGGCTGACATTTTCTTTTCCTGAATGTTTGTTTGTACATAAATTGAGGTAGCTGTGTCTTATTTTCCCCCAGCTCGTTTTTGGAATTCATTCCACTTCTGGGATGCATCGCCGCCATCTCACACCTCTACCGAGTGCAGGAGACATTCAGCATTTTTATGCACTGTGAAAGGTCAAGCCATAATCACTCCTCTTTAACCTGGTTTCACAATAATTGACTGTCTCCCACACATAAAATTCCCACGTCTCTCTCTGATTATTGGCGCTGATGGATTTGTACATGAATTCCTGAGATGTTATCTTGCTCTCCTTTGGGGAAATGGAGAACTTCATTTTGAATAGTACTGAAAATAATAATAACTAGACAGTGCATTCTCGGAAGATAATGCGAAGGATTGCACCAGAAGGCAAGAAAAAGACGAGTGTGGGTCATACCCAATATCATGTATGTGATGGGTGAGTTGGCCTGAGTTGCCATATGAAGTTTGGTGGATGTATGCTGAAGTGTTACTGAGAAGAATGTGGCCCAAAATGAATGGAAGTGCATGTAAGGGACAAAAGGATGTGTGAAAACAAAGGAAAAGAGGAGTGCAGGTCTCAGATGAGGGGATGGATATGTGGGGTATGAGGCCTATGTGGATATGTGGCCTGAGGTATCATGTGAAGTTTCATGAAGCTTGGTCACTCGGTTCAAAAATTTGATGAAGGCTGAAAATTTTTTCTCCAGAAACTCCATTAATTTCAATGGGGAAAAAAATGAATGGATGTCTATGGGGGAAAAAGGGATGAGCGAAAAGGAAAAAAAGATGAGTGCAGGTCATAACCGATCGCATGTATGTGTCAGGGGAGTTGGCCTGAGGTATCACATGAAGTTTGGTGGGTCTCCGACAAAGCGTGTCTGAGCTGGACGATGTGATTCGTGAGCTCCATTCATTGTCTATGGAAAAAAAACGACGGCAAAATGAGAAGAACGAGAGAACAGGTGCGTCTATCCAAAAGCTGTATACAAGCACACCATTCCCGACCACGGTTTGACGTTGGTTTGGGGTCTCTATCTCGAAAACTGTGGGAGGAGATACGGTCCAAAAATTCGGCAGAATAATAATAATAATAATAAAACTAAAGAATAACAATAGTATTGTGCATTGCGCAATCCTAATAATAATGCAACCACATAACACGTCTGAAACAGAATTTCTAGCCTGTCTTTCCATCTCTCTTCGTTGTACAGAGTAAAAGCAAGTTTGTTTTGCAAGCTTTGTCTGTGTACCAGCATAGAGCGCACAAAAGGTTATTGTCCACCCTCCAATGCTGGAAATATTTCCTCTTGCTCACCTCGGAGCAGGCAATTTCTATTTTTCCCCCTCTCCAGCCTTTGTTTAGGAGACAGTGAAAATGCCAGGCAGACAGCAGAGCAGAATGAAGTGTGTCATTTTTTCTCTCAGCAGGTGTGACGCTCGGGGCCTGGTGTGAGCTTCGAGCCATTGTCCTGACACACATGGCCGCTCCTCGGAGAATAGCCCCGTCTCTCCGGCCGCGCCAATCCCAAGACAGAGCAACACTTGCAACAAAAAGGTGAAAATGAGTGTAAATTGCAGTTATTTCTCCTTCCCTCCTTTTGCAATTTGAACACTTTTTCGAGCTCACCGAACAACAACGCCATTTTGATAGGAGCTCACAGGAGCATTATTTGCACAGTCTTGTCTCTGCACAGGTTTCTGATTGCTTCCGAATGGTGTTGCACTGAAAATCTTGAACTTTGACCCATGCTTGAAGTTATGATTGACTATGATGTGAAAGGGTTTTTCTGTCCCCATCACTGGAACCGGTCTCATTGCTCTGCCGCCATTAGAGGGTTGATTTAATTTCCATTTTAACACCTCTTGGGTTTCCTGAAAATGTCCACATGGCAGAATGTAGCCTATGCAAATTAAGTCACACTTCTGAAAATCCCAGGAAATGTAAGAAATGAGTCAATGATTGGCTGCATGTTAAAACACATTTTTACTAATAGCAGCTTAATTGTCATAACTGACACTTCACACTTCACAGTTTCTGGCACTTAGCAACACAAAGTTCACAGTTTACACTGAATCTTTCAGAGTGTGGCAGCCCATTTGATCTGCATGAACACTTGTCCTTATGTTTTTCCTCATATCTGTATGGATTCATGGCAGAATGAAAGTTTGTAAATGAGGCACTCTGTATTTAACAGCAGCTCCTGCTGCCACACAGTTTGAAGCACACAATTGTATAGAATATCTCTGTATGCTGTAGCACAATATTACAATTTCCCTTCATTGGACCTAACAGGCCCAAACCTGTTCCAGCACGACGATGCCCCTGTACACAAAGTGAGCTCCATGAAGACATGGTGTGTTAGGGTTGGAGTGGAAGAACTTGAGTGTCCTGCACAGAGCCCTGACTGAAGTCAACCCCACTGAACACTTTTGGGATGAACTGGAAAGTACCTGATCTCACTAATGCTCTTGTAGTTAAATGAACACAGATCCCCACAGCCACGCCCCAAAGTCTAGCGGAAAGCCTTCCGAGAAAAGTGGAGTTTATTATAACAGGAAAGAGGGAATGAATCTGGAATGGGATGTTCAACAAGGACATATTGGTGTGATGGTCAGGGGTGCACAAACTTTTGGTCGAACCACTCGATAGAGCCACTTTCACAATGTGCAGGTATAAAGTGGTGTTGTGATTTATACACTATGGAATTGAATATAATATTGTACCGAATATGTTATTGCAGAACTTGCAGACAGCTGAGACCTGCTTTCTTTCTGAAAGAGATCCATACGAAGAGAGAGAAATTTTTCTGTTCGAGAAATTGCACGTGATTTGGACTCTATGTATTTCTTTTACACACGGACCTCGGCTATTCAACTGGATTTTAAATGTCCTCACCTTTCACCAATTGATGATGGGTCTTCATATTTGGTTCAAATCTTGATAAATGAAAGACCCTCCATTTTATATTCCTCGTTCAGCTTCAGTTACATACAAACCTCTTATTAACCTCAGGTATGCCAAGGCTTGTGGAGCTGTTGTTCCATATGTAGTGTTTATTAATAGATTGAGAGAGAGTCTAGAGAATCCCGAGCAGCTGGGTCATCCCAAAACATGGTGCTCGTGCTCTCATTTAATCAACGGGGAATGTATTTGCTGCTCTTTGGCCACTTTTGGCATATTATGATGTCTGGTTACAAATTAAAATGCTATACTGCTAACGGGGCACGAAGGAATTGAAAAAGTCATCATGGAAATCTAATTGTTCTCATGACATTTTTCTCCAGCAGGACAATTACATTCCATCAATCTGCATAACCTTTTCCTTGAAGTACTGCAAGATGGCGTTTTTAGTGTTCGTAATGAATGGATCCAGAGTGAAAATATGGTTAAGCAATAATTATACTGTTTAGCTAATGTATATAATTGGATTCGACTCCGGTCTCTCCGGTGTTTCTCAGTGAGGAGGAGATGGCAAGCGCATTGACGTTATCCCTGATAATTCACTATGGCCAATTCTGCAATCATTTCACTGCATTACGATGCTTGATGCTTGATGGAGGCGTACAAACAAGGCTTCGAGTCCGGTCTGGAAACCCGGCTCCTTTTTCACCGCCTTCTGTCTGGCTCACGGCTTTGTGTTTTAGTGAAAGTCGGGGTGAGTTCTGTTTCAACCCAAGTGAATTTGCAAACACAATTTGGAGAAAAACGGCTCTGCTGGGCTTGTCGAGAGCTTAACTCCTCACTTTAGCCGAATTAGAGCCTCCATCAGGCCATGCTCCTTAGGGACTGGGTAGGTGCTTAACACCCATGTCTTAAACTGAGGTGAAAATCATAATTTATTAAGTATTGATCAGTACAAATGACAGTAAGTGCTACAACATTTAGTGAGCAAATAACTGACAAATTGACAGACAATTTTCTTACATTTCAACTCTTTAATGGCTTAAGTACACAAGAAAAGACTGTAAAAATATTAGCAGCTATGGACCATGAGCGAAACAAAAATCCATCAAAGCCATTACACTTTCCACTTGACATTGGTAAATTACCTTAATGCCTTAAACGGCGGACGTTTCTGGCCATAATGATGCATTTGGTGAGTGTTTCTTACTTTTTGGACAAAAATTACATCGTTTTATTTGATTTTTTAAATGCAGCTTGTAATGGGAGATGCATTATGCATTGTGCAATGCCATTATGTGGTGTGAGAAGAAAAGTACCTGAGCAAGGATTCAAGTGAATGTGCTTAATCTAGGAAGGCCTAATCTAATTTTGATCAACAGTCATCTTGTTCCGGGCTGTGAGGCGAATGTTAATATGACCTCATTAATCTATAAGCTGGGCCCGCAGACTTGGAGTGGACATGGCAGATCGGAATAAATAATGCATTATTTTCACTAAGCTGAGCCCTCTGTAGCTCTCGCACCTTTGGGGCAATTAAAAGGGGTTAGAATGTGTCAGACAGAGCGTGGGGATGTGTATCGGCCAGTGATCGAGGTACGTCTCAGAGGTGCACGGTTGCAAATATGCAGTATTTACACATGAAATTGTACTTCCGATTTCCTAGTCATTGTGATTCTCATATTGTCCCTCAAGGTTCGACACTGGGCCCTTTATTATTCATGCTAGAAAATCTAAATCGGGTAAATATTCCATGGTTAAGATCTCTATTTAACTTCACATATTTCATTACTGTGTGTTGCTTTTGCACTGATATCTGCTAAAGCCTTGGATTAATGCATTTTACCTTAAGTGAGTTTCTCGATGGTAAAAGTTTGTTGTATGCAGCATGTATGTATGTACAGTGCCCTTCACAATTATTGGCACCCCTTGTAACGATGAGTAAAAAGGGCTAGAAAAAATCCACGTTTTGGTGAAGTTGCTTCATCACACTGAAAAAATGAGAAAAATACAACCTTTAATAGAAAAATTTATTCAGAGAAAAACAAATCCGTCATCAAGAAATAATTATTTTTAACAAAAACATGTGCCACTATTATTGGCACCCC
>JAOTRR010000028.1:1594456-1617566 GCA_028570945.1 Gogo arcuatus | reverse complement strand
GTGTGTGTGTGTGTGTGTGTGTGTGTGTGTGTGTGTGTGTGTGTGTGTGTGTTCGAGCAGAACCAGGCTAATGCTATTCCTGCCCTGTTGGAAGAACGAAGAATCGATACGGTCTTGCTTACAGGCCTGGCCTCTGACCCGACTCAGAGTGTGTGTACGGGGCTTTAAAAGCGTGTGGCCAAGTCACTCGGTGCTGAAGCTCATCGGAGAAGCTGCTTCTTATTTAATGGACTCGCTCACAGCTTTCTGAAATGTAAAGCGTAAAAGAATTTGGCCTTTCACTGTGAAACTCACGTACGCAATCAATCACATTCCTAAAACTTTCTGTTACACGTCTAACCCGCTGCTGTCTGAAGGGACGAGACGGCTTTCGCCGAGTCGCTAAAATTCCTCTCCTGTGTTTCACTTCCTGTCGGAGGGTCATCTCAGGCCACAGTGTTTCCTCTTTCTGTTTGTAGAGTTTGGTTCTGAGAGAGTGGTAAGAGTCGAGATAAACGTGAGGTGGATTTTTGTATATCAGTGTATCAGATTAACAGGTGGGCTGGAGCAAGAATGTAATTAAACAGAATTCAGAAATAATGCCTTTAATAGAAAAATCACTAGCCTGATCCAAGAACGTGTGTGCTAAGCTATTTGGCTAGCTAGCTAACTTGGTTAAGGTTGTGCTTTTCCAGGTTTGGCTCCTTTTACGTAAATAAATAAAGGGAAAAAACAAAAATGAGTCAGATACTGAAATTGCGAGAAATGCGAAAGTTTAATAGCAGTTGGTGTAGTATAGTAATCAGCTAGCGATTTGGGACGGGAGGAGGATATGAGGATTTTTTGTTTGCATATTCATGAATATTCATAGACCCTGCATTTTTAATTAGGTTTATTGCACATGCACAGATGGTTCTATACTAACTTAATTAGCATTTTGTGTAATTAAAATTGGTTTAAAATGGCATGTTCAGGGGAATGAGCTCAGGAAAGGTAAGAACTTCAAATATCATGGCTGATGTATTTAAAGAGCGTACAAAGAGAAGAAACTCGGCTCGTTTGCAAGTAAGCAAAGAACAGCAATCTTACAGATTATCACAGCCAATCAGTAACATTATCCTGTTTGAGTGTCAATTCCTTTCTTTCACTGTCACCTTTTACTGCTTGTGAGGATCTCGGACGTGTCTGTATAAACAGATTTTATATTTGTTTAGGTTTATATTTGTGAAGAGAACCTGGTTGTTCGCCACCACGCAAATGAGGGAGTCTCCGCTCCTTTTTAGCCACGCCGTACTGTAAATATACAAAAGGATGCTGGGATGGCCGATAGCCTCGCTCTCATCCAGCTGTGATGTTCAGATTGCAGTTCTCCAGCTGTGCAGCCACATCAAAATTCAGTCTTTGTAGTCGGGGAGCAGGAAAAGCAGGAATCCTCAGAGAGACGACCAAGATGGACGGGTTCAAAGTGAGGCCAGAGGATGAGAGGGACTTTCGAAATCCTGCATGCACCCTTGTGCGTGTGCTCGAGGTAGTGCGAACAAAACAGGCTTCTCGAAATGCCTCTGAACAACACAGGGAGTGAGCGTGTGGATAACTGGATTACGCGAGTCGGGCAGTAGTTGACCTTTGGAGCCGATCAATGTAAAGATATCGGTCATGTTCGCCATGATGAGAGCTGCAGCTTTGCTCGTTTCACTCAAATCAATAACGATCTGTTCATTGAGTATCTTCGACACCATGTGGCCGGCCTTCTACAGTAAAAATTGTTGGACTTTAAACACAACCCAAGCCGAGCTGTGATTAAAGCCCCCCCTTTACAGTTTCTTACCAGCGACTATTATTGGCTTAGAGCAGGAAGCTGTATACGAGTGCTTACAGCTGACCCCGGGTCCTCCGGGAGTCGCCTCAGTCGATGCTCAGCTTTACACACGGCTCCGAGAGACCGACACTCACCCGCCTGATACACTTAACCTCCCTTTACACCATCTAGCTCAATAACAAATCCATTTACCTTCAGCTCTTGCATAGCAGGCTAATGAATGAATTAGCTTGGGTGGATAGAGGTGTGTTATTTATACTCATTTGCACATGGCAGCAATATAATTGAAATTATCCTGCTGTCACTGAAAGATACTTTTACTCAACTGGGTCGTGTAAATTTGATTTTCTGCTTAATGTCCCTACATTAAATCAAAATTATTATCGCTAATAGAAACTAAAATGGAAACAGAAATAAAAACGTATACGAAATGAATCTAAAACTACATTGAAAAAAGCCTTCACGAAAGAGATAAAATTAACAATGACTTAGTAAATAATTTTTCTGTTTTTAATGCAGACATTGTTTCAAATGTAAATAAAAAAACATGTATAACACAATTTTGTGGACAATAAACGTAATTATAAACAGAAAAAGTACGATGTGTTCTTTAATTGATAAGTTAGCATTGTCACGTTTCTGTGGTATAAGAGGAACAAAACACTTCGGCATACGCTGTTATGGGAAAATAATCAACTTCAGGGTGCTAACACTAACTCTGCTTCATCACACCATCCTGTCGTTGATTATTTTTCTATAACAGCACAACACCGAGTGGTGTATTCCTTATGTTAAAAAAGCCTCGCAAACTTTCAAAATGAAAACAAAGAGTCAGAGTGAAGCTATAGCTCTCAATAATTGCTCCAAAGTCCATAAAACCTTCATCACGTCATTGTGCCGTCGTTCTTAGTTAAATTAAATAGCAAGGCATAATTAATGAGCTTCAGTGATTCGTTTTTTCATTACAGGATTCTCCATTTTAAACCCGCTTCCTCCTCCTCCTCCCCCCTCGAGCAAAAAGGCTTTCATTTTGTCTGCTGGCCACCGATTCTGTACTGATGCGTCATTTGAACCGATGTGTTTAAACGATGTTTCTTGAAATGAAGTCGTCGATACGGTGAGTGAGAGAGGGCTCTGGAGGCCTTCAGGGGCACTGGCGATGCTATTAAACACTGTGTGCAAAATAATTAATGCTGAAGTAGAGATAAGCTGCGACCTCGGTGCTCTTTGCTCATGGGCACTTTTGTCATGTGAGTTTTGTCTCAACATGGCCACCAATATGTCTGTATGTTCTTACCAAGAAGGATTAAAACCAAAGAGACGTGTTAATTAAACCCAACAACTTCACTGCCTTTTTAATGGAAAGTACAAATTAAACTTAATTATTCCGGCTAATTACAGACAGACACGAGTTCAACTCGTCTTCCTACTGCAAATCATCAAAAGGCATTCTGGAAAATGGCAAAAGATGAATTTAATAAGGAATCTGCTGTCGTGTTAACGTTTTAATGCCGTTTAGCGAAGAGGCGCCAGGGTTTGAGCCTCGATAAGGAGCTGCGGTGATGACAGGCCATAATTGCATGCATAATTGCAAATAAACAGAACACAGCATTGATTTATGCACCGTGGAACTGTTGGCGGTGCAGGAAAGTCAGGTCCAGAGAGGCGCATTATCATCACTCAAAATATTTCCACGGACTGGACGAGGCTCCAAATTATACCGTAATTACGGGGTGTCTATGCATAGACAATTTTGTTTATTGCTCTTTGGCATAATGTTGCGAGGAATCGTCTGCTTTTGCATTTCATTAACGTTCCATAGATTAATTTTTTTTGCTTCCTTTTTTCCCCCCTCCATCTGATCTGGATTCATCGCTTTTATCTTGTTGAGAGTGTAAAAAATAAGCAAGCGATGGTCAGGCATTGCACCATTCTCGCCCGAGTTTCATTTGTAACTTTCGATGAATTGAATATGCAGCAGAAAAAAGGGATCATGTCGATCATGATCATTTCAAATATCTGTTCTTAGCACTTATTTGCTTTTTTTTTTCTTTGTTTGCACTCGTAGCCTGGTGTGGAAATTCCTGCTTCGTCCTGTGCTGCGTCTCGTTACGGTCGTCTGCCCGGCAATTATCGTCTCGCAATACACCAAGCTCACGTCCCGGTGACATCAGGAATGAGTGGCATTGCTGGTGTCCTCTCAGAGAGACAAGACGAGGTTGAATAGTGAGCGATATTCGTGCGTGACCCCAAAATCTGCCCGGGCTCATGTTCCCCAGACGCTCTTTTCATCCGTATCCAGGGAGGAATGTGTATTCAGTTAATAAAAAAAAATTCCATTACTCAGTGTGAAAGCATTTTGGGCGCACATGCCATTAACCCGTGTGCTCAGTTAACACTTCATCTGTTGGTCAGCTCGGTGGTTGAGACAGCATGAGAACCCATTTTAGGAGTTTTATAATGATGCTGCTAGTGAAGCAAAGACGAGGTCCAGGGTTTGTTTATCTGCAAGTTTGAAATAAAAAAAGAAGGAAGAGGAGGAGAGGAAGATAAAGAAAATCGTGCGTGATGAAAACACACCACCAGTGGCACGCCATTAGCCCCTCAGCTGGGTTGATGAGCCGCTTGGCTTATTAGGAGAGTCATTTTATCGCGGTGATGTCCAGCCTGCAGCTCTGTGTGTGGATAATCAGCAGTGCCATGGTGGCCGTGGCCGAACTGTGACTTGCTGCAGACTGTTAATGAGCCTGGCCCCGACTCCATCTCTCTGTTTCTCACTTTTACACCCTCGTTTTCTCATAATCTCACTATTTCCATTTGCAGCCGTATCCAAACTCGTAACACAGGCCCACTCACCCTCCTATTTCCAGTAGGTAACGTTCTAGCTAGTCAGGCTACACTAATGTTAGTTTTTTCATCATGGCTGAATTTTGGAAAATGGCCAAAAGTGATGAAAAATCAAGTTTTGACAAATATCTGCGATACAACTACGGCTCCAAATCACCACCAAAACGGAGCACAGAGCTTACACACTCTGTACAGACGACAGTTTTAAAATGTTTGCAATCACTCGATGTTAGCGTGAACGGAGAGGAGTCGAGTGAAAAGACGCATGAGGTTCGTTTTTAAACACTGCGAGGTGATGAGACAGAGACTGATCTGGATGAGAATGTGTTTTCCGTTGTAAACTTATCATTCATTACAATTTTGTCAGTAATATAGTTTATCCATCAGTAGATCTGGTTATAAAGATAGAGGTGGGGGAGGGGGCGATGCAATTTAATTTTTGTCCTTTTTGGGGAAAAAAGAGGGATTAATCTTTATTTATGGTTGAGATACATGCAAAAGTGAAACATTTCAGCACAGACTTTAGTTTTCAGAAGTATATAAAAAAGAAAATGCCAAACTTTGACTATGTGACGGGATTTCCCAAGCCGCTACACACATAAATCAACACAACTATCAATCATTTACTAAAAAGAGGTGGTGATGGCAGACAGTCCGTCAGGATGGAGTATTACATCGTATAAGCATGTTTAAATGTTTATATATATATATATAAACATTTTTTGGTTTAAAGTTGGAGTTTTCTAGCATGCTAACATCTAGCAACTGACTCGACCAGGTTAGCATTGATGACCATTATTTTTGCTTTAGTACACTTAGAGGTATATGAAAGGCATAAGGAAACAAAACTGCTTACTATTTCTCAAGGAAAGTCAAACAAATTTTTATATTTTGTTCATTTTCAGCAGAAGTGCCATGAAGTTTGAGGTTCCATGCAGCTTTGTCTCTGTGCTAGCTCTAGCTCTGGGATTTTTCAGGTCCGCTCCAGGCCACTGTCTGCACCACAGATAACGCTCGCGTCTCTGCAGGGTTCATTGGCATGGCAGCTGCTAGAAATGCGCTCTTCACCCTGACATGGCGATCGATAGCTTCACTGGACTGCTGCCCCCTGGAGAGCTGCAGGATTCTGTGGCCGTGAGCGGTCGGGTCTCATGCTGTAGGCAGTCGAGGAGCTCCGAATTCACTTACATATTATTAAAATACTTTACTGCTTGTTCTAGGAACTTGATTCGTTTTAATATAGAAGTCTTTACAAGATTATAAAGTTGCCTAACAGACATTGAAGACCTTGCTAAATAAAAAGCCTAGCAAAAGAAGTAGGGCTGGGTATCATTTGGCTTTTCCAATACCGGTGCTAAAACGATAAAATTGATTTTATTAAATTGAGTTATTAGAAAGAATGGAGTATAATATAGTGTGAATAAAAATGGTTTCATTTCAATTTGTTTGCTGAAAAATTAGCAAAAAAATAAACCCTTGATTTGAAAGTCACTTTACTGTCGTTGCTAAGACTCACCCTGGGCTTTATGCGGCGCTATGAATTTATATGTAATCCCTTAAAAAAAAAAAAAAAGTATATTATATATAAAAAAAAACAAATAAAATAACTATAAAAAAAAAATTACTCCTGTACTCGCACAGTAATGTAATATTGCACTTCTATTGAGTCTTATGCCCAACTACTACAACCATCAGGATGTGAAAATCTCAATTTCTGTTTTTTAATGATTTTTTTGCACACATATAGTGATTTTATTACTGTACTTTCTGTAAGACTTGTGTGTAATATTGTACTTGTAGCGAGTTTTAGATCCCACTGTATCCCAACACTGCAATACATTAGATATCCTGCGAATTAGATGACTACAGTATATTCTTGGTAGAATTTTACATATTTGCCCAGGTCATGCACTTTATAGATGGTCCCTTACTTTCACCAGAAAAGTGCTGGTGACCTGTGTGTCTGAACGATTAGCTTGAGCAGGCTTTCACGAGAGAAAATGTAAAAATGTATTCAATTGTTCTTGGTTCTTTTTCCGCTCCAGAGTGAAAAAACTCAAATGTTGTCCTTCTGTGTGTTTCTTTCTTGAGTAACAGAAGAGAGAATCTTGAATGTGCAGCAAATGTTCAATATAAAGCTAACTTTATTGTGGTGCACTGAAATGAAGCACAGAAATCTGCGTCGTGATTCGGTCTGGTAGATCCCGATCGTATAGGTTTTGGTAACAAACCCTAAAAAAGAAGTGATGCTAACACTCCAAAAGTTGTTTAGCTCTGCCAAATCTGTGGTAGGTAGATTAATACATATTATCTGCAACAAGGAATATATGTTTAAACCTGGTCACTTTGAGTCATTTTCCACCAGATATTTCATTATGGCACTGGATCGCACATTGTCTCACCAGGACTCGTTTATCAAATTGGATACAAATTCATTTCTAAGTCGTAGCAGTGAATTTAGCGCATGCTCTGCTTAGGAGGCGTTCTTTCACTGTTTATTCATTTCCCTGTGAGCTTTGTAGGGCTAAATGTAAATGCAGGAATTTTTAGTTTGGATTGGCCTACAAAAACATTTACACACATTTTAACTGCCAGACTTTGTTCTTTGCTTTGTTCTAAGCACGTGGGCAGAACGTTAGCTGTTCAAACATAATTATTACAGAATCATTGTGATAACGCCTAGAACAGCCTGGACCATACAGGGGAGCAAATTAACCTTCAGCCAAAGTTTCTTCTTTCTGACTTTTATTTATTAACCTTGATTTTAAAAAATCCTAAATTCTTATGGTGCCCCCTGGTGGCTCGGAGGTCCCTAAGCGACTGCAACTTCTCATACAGCTTTTAGCTAGAAATGGCCTTGACTTTCTCCATGGTCATCATAGAGCTTCTGAAGTCAACTCCAATTAGCAGTCAGTTAGACAGCATTTGCAGAGATGAAAAGAAACTCCAGAATGTAAGGATATGTTCTTTTTAATTGCAGAGATCTATGAAAAGCCACTTATCCTGCACTCAGAAGGTCGTCAGGGTAGAATGCAACCCATCTCTATTAACTACATTGGTTTTTTGAAGACAGTCTTTTTGCCAGTGATGGAGAAAATAAACCTAGCCACTCCAGAGCCTGAGGTGCATTTACTTACAGCAGCACGGCAGATGAGTCACATGAACCGTAAGGGGAAGAACAAAACAAAACAAAATACACAGAAAAGCACTTGAGTGCAAAATCATATTCTGCCATGCGCTCAGAACTCCTCCTGGGCTCCTGCAAATGAAACCTGGGCTTCTTAGCCCACAGTGGTCAGGTATGGAGCTGCCTTTATGTCTCGGAGCCCTATTGTGAGCGCTCAAAGCACCGCAGAGGCCACCGGCATCAAAACGTCCTCTCCAGCATCTGTCACGTGAAGTGCACCTTCCCTGGGATTGATGCACTTGATATGCATAATGAGGAGAGCAATCCAGAGCAATCGCTTGATCTAAAGTTATTTTCCACTCCAATGTCCTTTTACAGAATAAAATCATATATGAGGACATGAATATGGAGTATAATGCAAGGATCAAAGCAGATACAGAGAGCTGAAGTAATGTCAATACCTGAGCTGTGTTTTCAGATGGATTTCAAGCTTCCTGTTTAGCTTAAGAGCATTTTCTTTTTGTCGTTGTTTGATTCATTGCTTTCCTTTGAAAGTGACGGAGACTAATAGTTACCCTAAAGACAGGCTTCATGTACAAAACTGAACTGATGAAAGCAGATACAGTCCTTTTCATTCGGCTGGACTCTGTTTCGCTCACTTGCATTGCTTTTTAATGGAACGTTGTAACTAGCTGGTTTTTAAAAAAATAACTCTGGATGGCTAATTTTACCATCATTATCAAAAACCTTATCAAAATATGCACTTATACCAGGGTTATATTTATTATTTAACTCTCTTCTGATGATTTTGATCATCTGAAAATGCTACATTCCTCTTCTTATTAATAAAAATAGGTTTATTTATTCTTTTAATTTACAGAAAATGTGCTATATCGTGATGTGTATCGTTATCTGGATATGACGTGACCGATATCAGGATATGAGACTTTGGTCATATTCCACCGCCTTACTCCAGGGGTTCAAAAACTTTTGACTACCTGGTAGAATAATGTTAAAAAAGTTCATTATAATACCTGTGTACTTTTGCATAAATTGCTCCTTACATGGAGCCATGAGGTACTTTGTTGTGAATGCGTTCCTAGGAGGCACAAAAAAAAGGTTCTTCAAGGATTCACTGGGGTTCTTACCTTCCAAAAAGCCTTTCTGTTGGTTTCTATGCAGGACCTTTAATGGTTCCCTCAGAGGTGCAACCAAAGAACACTTAAGAAGTTAAAATTTTATTAAGAGTGTATTATGCGCCGATTTCATTTGTATGTCCAGATTTGTGCTTGATCTATGCTATCAAATATAGAAGACAATTAATCTTTTTTTTTTCTTCTTCTTTTAACCCTGTGCTACGACAGAAAAACTAATATTTGCTGACATTTTCAGGGCACATTAACTACCAGGGTTGCACAATGCTATGGAAACGCATATTACCATATATCACGATTTATAAAGATATGCAAATGAGCTGCCATAATTAAAGAGAAAACTGTAATCTTCTGCGAGTTCCTAGGCAGCGCTGTCAGGAGGGAATTAGCGAAACACAAGCACTGAAGTTCAACTTTTTTTTCCCCCTGAATTTCAAACATGGTCTATTAATGGAAAGTGCATTAATTAACTGCGAAAGCTCAAATGTTTAACCCAGAATTTTAAAAAATATATATGTGGATTAGACTGGCTTAATTTTCAGTTTGCAAACAGGTTTGAACGCAATCAGAGTCATGATTTCTTGACTAATGTCCGAGTCTAAATCAATGACCTGTCAGTCATTAGAGCCTGATGGTGACGAGAGAATGGAAGCGTGCTAGCTCCTGAGCAGACACACCTCGCCTGTCTCTGCAAGTCACTCAAGAGCCTTCAAACCTGCTCATATTGTGCTTTCTTCAATTTACTGTCATCTGCACTGACGCTGCTCACAGCTGAGCCCCTCTCTCAGCTCCTTTCACTCTCTCTTTCTGCTTCATTTTTATTGCATCTCTTGACTCTTATTTCACTTGTGTTTTAAAACACGAATATTCCAACCCAACTCCTACAGATGGTCAATGATCTGGTAGAAGTTTAACAAGGAAATGACAAAATTGTAGTTAAAACCATTGATAAAATAATATAAGGACAAGTCTGTCATGTTTCTAGCGACCTGAGAGACAAGCCGATGTCACCTCCTCTGTTAAAACCACGTATGCATAGTAAGTCAAACTGATCATCAAATTCTCATGCAAATTCAAATCAACAAGACAACATAACTGGTTTTCGCTTGATTCATGCAAAGTTCTTACGACGTCTATTAGTATGTTTGTTGAATTCAAATCAGAGTGAAATTGCTATCAGTTTGTTTGCTGTGTGGTTTGGTTTGGTTTGACACTACACATAATTAAACTGAACAAATCCAAAGACAAAAGCACTTTGCTTGAGGGATGTGTAGGACCGAAACCTGCCTCGGAAAATTCTTTCATTGACTGGTCAGGAATACGGTGATGCAAAAAAAAAGAAAAAGGGAACAAATCTTTAAGAAGTGTGCAGAAGACACAAATCATCCATTAAAGAGCTGATGAAAAACAAATGTACGAATAATTATAGATTTAACTAGTTTCAAACATTTTGCTTTTAGTTTATTTGATCTTTTTTTGTGTGCGTTTCATTGGTCCAAATCCCCAGAAAACACATGGTATGTTTGATTCACTTCCTGCAGATGAGTCGATTCAGAATCGAATCACTTTCTCACGCTCAACTGGAAGCAGACAGAGACCACGTCACTCAGACGCTCTCTGATTCACACCAAGTAGGAGAACACACCAGGGTTCCATTCAAACACACACAACACGTCATATCGAAAAGTCATAAGAAACGTAGCCCTGCCCATAACCATAACCGTCGTATCATTTAAGACCCTTAAGTCGTGCAGATTGTTGCGAATCTGCAAGACACATGGGTGCAAGAAAAACAGGGTGGAGCTGTGCAGCTCAGTTCCAGTAGAGGGCGGAGCTCATTTCCAAGCTAGAAGAATAAAACTGCACCTTTAATAGTTATGGTCAATGATTTTGGTGAATGTTAGCACTTGCTAGCTCCTCCCTACAGTGCTCTTTTTAAAGCCACGCCCTCAAAACACAGGCGAAATGCTTGAATGCTAGTGCAAGAGGCGGAGATTTCTGATTTGGGAAGGACGCCCATTTTTCCTGATCGTTTCTTATGGGTTGGCATGTTGGCAATTCTCCTAATTTTTTTTTCCCTCTTGTTAACAGAATCCAGGATGTACGGAGCCCCCTAAGGGTCATGGTGGGGATTTTTTTTTTAGCTATTTGTGATCCCTTGTAATACTTTTTTGATTGTATTATTATTGTAGATATTAAGCTTATTGTTATTATTATTAGTAGTAGTAGTAGGAGGAGGAGGAGTGGAAAGGGGGATTGTACTATAGTCATAAAGTTACCGCACATAACGTGCAGTATGATCTCTGTCTGGTGTGTTGTGTATATGCATGCACTTGCTTATTTGCTTTGGCCAAGTGTGTGCGTGTGCATGTGTGCATCTTGCTGAACATGTGTATCTACATGAGCTGGAAGCTGTGCAGTGAATAGAGGGTTTACGGACTTGAGGCTTGGCCAAGAACCTCCTTGTGAATTCAGACATGAAATGGCTCCAGCCTGCTCCCTGTGGTCGGCTGTGGCTTGAGGCTGCGCGAGGCCTGAACTCTGTAATTGCCTCTTTCAGCTAAGATATTCAACGTTTCTGGAACGCTTCATCTGTTTATCAGAGTTTCCAACCCCAGGCCTGCTTTCCTCCAACAATGCCTTGTTACCTTCAAGACCATGTTAGCATGGAAGTCTTATTGGCTATGGTGGACTGTATCTTTTTTTTTTTCTCCTAAAGATTCACCACAGATGTTTGATTATGGCCAATTTCATATTTTACAGTAAACTCTTTCATGTCATTTCAAATGCCTTGTGTCTCGTCTTGGGGCATTGAAGCTTAGAGATTAAGGTTCTGCACCAGCAACCAGTAGGGTTGTGAGTTCAAATCCCAGAACAGAGTCTTTAAGTGCTCAGCTATAAGCTTCAACTGAATTATATATTACCTGTAGGGTCTTTTTAGGATTTAAAAAAGTGTCCCCCATATAAATGAATGCAGCATTCGACATCATAATATGTTAAAGGACAACCTTGAAAACACAAATGGTTTAAAGAGACATGTTTTTGCCATCACCAGTTCATGAGTGTTTTTGCTGACTTTTCAGCAAATCTAAAGTGTGTTGTATAAGATCCAATACAATACTGTCCTCCAAGTTTCTTTGTTAGGTCCCTGAAATATTATGCAGTGTAATATTTTCCATAAGGTTCTGTTTTAGGCCCCTAAAAGAGGAATATGGTGTCTCTCAAGGTTCTGTATTAGGCCCCCTTTAGAGTGCAATATGGTGTCCTACAAGGTTCTGGTTTAAGCCCCTAAAACCACAGTATGATGTTTCTCTTGGTTCTGTTTTAGGCCCCATATAAAGTGCAATACAATATTGCACAAAGTTCTGGTTTAGGCCTCATATTCTGTGAAACCAGAAACTACACTTGGTGTCAAACTAGATGCTGGTTTATTTATTTATTTTATCCCCATGTAAGTAACGACTTCACATCATTTCAACTCAGATCTCATTCTTTATCTGGTTTGATTGGAGACTTTATTTATTTATTTATGCAATAATTTCCATAAACTGGTTTAATCATACCTTAATCAAAGCATGTCAAAGAGCGGTCTTCATACGAGGAATATTTTAGTTTTTCTCATTAACTGTGCATGAGCAGGGTGGGGAAAAACAGAAAAGAAATGAAATGGAACATTTTTAATTATGATAGGTTTGATCTCAGCAAACATGCATCTCCTGGAATTAGACGGAGCAATTAAAATGTAATTTATGTCCTTTTCAGCACACTGAGTGTTAATTTAAGGCTTGGCTTCCGTGGGCTCTTTGCACCAGCACGGCTTTATGGGAACTAATTAGTGGCGGTTACCGGAGACTGCTAGCTATCCAAACAAGCTAAATGATATAGGCCAATAAACATGTTATGATGTGTTAAAGTCAGGCTCTAAATGTGGATCTCAAACAATCTCCCGTCTCGGAGGTTAACTTTTATTGCGCTATTGTTGTTCTTTTCTTCTCCTGTCTTTCATTATGACATTTTAGACTTTAAATTATGCATAGACAGTCTGTTCTCGTTCTTTTCCTGTCTTGGAAAACTTTTCTCTCTCTCTTCTGTTTAAATCTATATGCGTTTGTGCAAAAATGGAGGATCTTAAGAAAGAAGAAATGATGAATAAAAAAAGAGAGAGAGGACATTCTTCTTCTTGGAAACCAAGTTCTGTGTAATTATCTACACACACTGGATCGAGTTTCTCTTTAAAAAGCAACCAATTATCATAATGCGTGTGGTTGAAAACAAAATCCAGCAGACGAGATGGATTTTTCTTATAAACACAAACACTTAACCGGCGGCGAAAGGAATCGCTGCAGTGTATTATTAGAAAGCCTGGTGAGCTTTGGCCATGTTAAGTATTAGAATTATAGACATGTCAAGGGTTTAATATGGTAATATATGCATGTCGAAATGCAAAATTAGACACTGTAAAACTTTTATGGTGGTTTTCACCAAATGTCTCGAAGACATGACAGTTGAAAGCTCGACCGTGTGTTATTTAGTGTCCAGTCCTGTTATTCATAGTGCTGCAGTGTGTTTGGTTTAAGATTGATGAATCCGGAAAACGCCAGTGTCCCTCAGTAACGAACATTTAGAGAAATAATATGGAGACAGCCTGAGAGACGGAGGGAGAGAGCATCATCCGACACACTTCATTGAATTCTCAGTGACCCTGACCCGCAGTAATCGTGCTCGATGCTGAACTTTACGCTCAAACTCAGAAAACCGCATGGACGATGAATGTAAACACGTTTGTCTGAGCTGATGATTCGCTCGTATCAGAGATGGAATAAATCAGCGGTGCGCTCTGTCAGATCCGATTCCTGCTTTAGACCATGTGTACATGTGTTGTGGCATTGAAAATGTAAAACATCCAGCTGTGGTCAGGAGATGGGACTCACACAGGGAGCATGGAAAAGTGCTTTTTCATTGTACAACAGTGCAACCTGGTGGAGAGATGCTGCACTGCAGGTTCTGTTATAGAGGAAGACACTTGGCCCAGTTTCCCCAAAGCATCATAAAGTTCACATCATAACCAGGAGAGAGAGAGAGAGAGAGAGAGAGAGAGAGAGAGAGAGAGCCGTGATGCTCGCTCTACCATTTAAACATCCTTAAAGGGTTTTGTTTTGTTTTGTTGTTTTATTTTTAAGTATAGAACTCAATTTGTGTATTGCATAGAAAATTTAAAGGAATATTATTATTAGTAGTAGTAGTAGTAATAGTAGTAGTAGTAATAGCTCTAGATGGATGGTTATTAGATTTTTATTTTATTTTGAGTTTACAATTTTGAGTTTAGTTTATTTATTGATTTGTTTGTTCGATTGCTCTTTTATATTTTTCTTTTAAAAAAAAAGTTATTTATCTTAAACTAAAGCTTACCACAGGAAGAATGCAGGGTTTTTTTTATTTATTCATTTTGTTTTAGATGTAAAATTTTAAAAACATTTATTTAGTTGTAGTTTAGGTGTATTTTTTTGTTTTTAGTTGTAGTTTTGATTTTACTATTTCTTTTACAATCTTTTTTCCTTTTTTGATTGTTTTTAGTCTTTTCCCCCCTTTTAGTCATTTATTTACTTTTAGCTTTAGTTGTATTCTCACTAAGGACAAAAGCAGTGGGGAAAAAATGATTTCTTTGCATTTCTTAAAAATACCTGTTTTCTTTTCCATCCGTCCATCTGTTTTTTTTTAAACTGGCTTATAATTTAGCCTTAAGGACTTCTACCAAACAGCTGAGGTTCACTACTCTAATCTGTAGAACCACACAGATATTTTAACTTGCTTTCCTGAAGGCAGCAGACCATGAACCAGGATAATAGAGAACATGTCTTATGCACTTCATAATCTTCCTCATAAACACAACACACCAGAAATCTTCATCACGAGAACTCTGATGACTTAATCCATGCAAAGCTTTAAGAATATCTCCATGTGCTTTGAATAGGTTTTGTATCCGGATGTAATGAAGATGAAGAGAATTACCGGAATGATCAGGGCAAATGAGCATGCGAGCTGTACAAAACCTTCGCCATGAGAAGCATTTCGATCACGCAGCTGGCTGTATTTTCTCCCAGAGCAGAGGTTAATAGCATGAAATGCCCTTCGGAGTCCGACGAGAGCGAGCCTCCGCTGTGGCCGTATATCTGTCTCATCTGTCACCAGCTGCCTCGTGTTGTCCAACCGGACGGCTCATAATTCACAACAGGAATGGATTGGTTATAATATCACAGGATTCTTCTGTGCTATGGACATGTTGTTTTTGTCTATATGTTCAACACTGTATAAGCATTATTCTGTATGATACCAGGTTTCATTCTCACACAAGCTACCATAAAAACGGATAAAAACATTGCAGAGGCTAAAGATGGCAGCATTACGGCTCCATAACGCCAGGATGTCACAGAAGACTTGGCAATTTAGACTCAGTATGGGTGTGAAAACCATAAAAAGCTGCCATGCCATGAAGTGTGACCTAATATGAACAATATGCTTCATGATAATTGTATTTATTAGCAGCTCAGCCAGACAGTGTGGTAATTACATATAGTTACAGTCTGCATCCACATATTTTTGATTTATGTATTTTTGCCCTTGCTGACAGATAAATAAGAAAAAATGTTGTATTAAATAGCAATAAATATGAATTATTTCACAATCTGCCTGGAAATAATATTGTAATCTGCGAGGCGCTGGCCTGAACCCATGCCTCTATTTCAGCACAATGTGACGCTGCGCTTCTGAAAGAGCTCTTGATCAAAGCGTGGACGTTTTACCCTTTGCCATGCACCTGCTCTCGTGCAACAAGTCTCATTTTCTTTAAATTATTTTGATCATTTTTACCAATGCTCTATTCAGGATTATACTGTGGACTGAATTTATTTGCCCGTAACAGTAACAGTCCACTACCAAGAACAGAAACCGTCTATACAAACAACAACAACGAAAAACACTAAACGATTTAGACATTTCTTTATATTTCTCAATTATTTCACAAAAGTTTTTTTTTAATTCAAAACAATACTGACAACAACGTATGACACGTACGTGACCACTAACTGAGCTAATATCAGGTGTTCGTCATTCAGTAAGGAGTCAAGCACCCTGTATTGTTCTGTTAGAGAAAAATAATCAACACCAAGCCGAGTTACTGTTACCACCCTGACGTTGATTAGTTTCCTATAACAGAATGACATGGAGTTTTATTCCTACAGCAATTTGTCTGTTCTGGTATAAACTGATTGCTTCAAAAGTAACACACACAAAAAAGCTGTATAAATATACTGTATAAAAGTATTAATAAATAATTAAATCAGTTCAAAGGTTTAGACTGTAAAAGAGGCACTTTTTTAAAAAGAAAACATGATCCCCTAGAGCAAGTCACTACCGAGGTATTTAATTTATAATTTTATAAGCATCTTAAGCATCTAGTATTTTATAAATAAATGTACAAATTTAACTCTTCTCTAATTTCATGTATTTATACGTTTGTTCAAGCTGTTTACAAAATGACTCATCATGGTTGGTATTATAGGTTTGGGCAGATGGGAAAAGGTGTCATCAAATTAAAAAAAAAAAAAAAAAGACAAGCAGAGACATTTTTTGAAGTGTAAGATTTAATTTTTAAATTATTTAATGCTTGTTTATCTTATCACATTTAATTTGGTTTTACAAACAACTCCTCTCGATCTCTCAAATTCTCCCTCTCTCAGGTTCTCCACGTTCCCTTCAAGCCTCATTTTGACCTTTTTTTTTTGCAGGACTCCGTCTCTGTCCCCTCATTACCTGTCACTTCCTGCATGTCCTCGTTACACTCGTCTCGTCACCTGATGTCGCTGTCTAATTACCACCTGTGGAAGTGCCGAGCAGCTGTGCGCTCGCCGCCGCTCCTCGGTTCTGCAGGCTGAAGAGCCTGAGGTTTGATGATGAAGAGCCCTCACACTTCGAGCTGCACTCCACTCGCTCCTGCAGCCGCTCGATCATTATTTATCCAGCTGTTAATGAGTGAACGCCAGAAACACTAATCCCCACTTCCTGTGTGATGCACAATGACATGGTGGTGTGGGAAATGGAAGGGTTTGAAGTGTCCACGAAAGATAGTTCCCATTATCACTTACATTATAGCAGAATATTATAGCACCGAGAAACCGTTAAGTGTAAACTTGTCTGTCCTGAAGATATTGGAAAACTTATTAAAGTTACAGCTTTACCTCTGACACTGGAGACTCCTTCCTCCTTCCATTCCATCTCCGTAAATGACGAGTCAGTGAGCTCTTATGGGTAGAACCCAGTAAGGAAAGAGCTTTTAAACCTATTAGGACAACAGGCCTTATATCAATCAGGATACAAACAAATTTATTCATAAATCATTTGCAGAAGCATTTACCCAAGAAATGTGGTATCCATAAAGACCTGAAAGTTCAGAAAAAACATAACTGGCAATAAGTTACTGCGATTTTATATACGCCGTCGAGTTTAAACAGCACATCCTGAAGTGTTTTACTCCATCTGAAACCACAGCAATTTGCCAACAATTGCTATTTTTATTTATTTAAAAAAGTCATACTTTTTATACATTTATTGTTACGTGTAATGTTGTGGAATTTCCTCAAAACAAGTTAATTCCTGTTCTCACTTATGTTATAGCAGCTACAAACAGTCGTTCCCTCACCAATCTCTCCTTTAAAGGACAAAAAAAGCAGTTTGTTACATTCTGACCAATCAGAATCAAGAATTCTATAGCGCTGTAGCATATGTACTAAATGCTGTAAAATAAAAAGGACTTTGATCTTCGAGTCTTCTATGTAAAGGGGGAAAAAAAGAACTGACCAATCAAACTGTGAGGCGTCTGTAGTGAAGTGACGGAAGGAGAAAGAAATGAGAAATAATGTCACATGCGCAGGAGTGTATCTCTGTGAATATGAAAGAGAAGATGGTGAGATTAGAAAGGATGGCACGACACTGTCCTGTCAGGACCGAATCCATCACTGTCACGCAGGAGGTGGAGTGTAGTGTTTGCGGAGCTCAATTTCACTCCCCAGAGCCTCTCCGTCCTCCCCAGAGTCCTCACACGGAGACGCAGACGCATCGTTCCGACTGAACCGTGGCGGAACCGTCACTGTCCATTCAAACCCCGCTGGAGGATTCTTACTCCAACACCACTACCAGCTTCATCTCAGGTCACAGGTTTATACAGTATTAATGCACTCGTTCTAATACGTCACTGTTTCCATAGTAACGGCTAATTCATAGGGACATTTACAGTGCACAGACTTCTCTTTTTTTTAAAAAAAAAAAAAAGAGTGTAATCATTGATATGATGAAATTTTCTGTAAGGACATCTTTAACATTTATGGAAGGAGTCTCCAGTGTCAGAGGTAAAGCTGTAACCAAATTTTCTGACATCTTCAGGACAGAAGAGTTTACACTTTGTGGATTGTCGATAACATGACAAGCTGCATTTTTGTCTGAGAGAAAATAATAATATATAACTCTTTCTAGTGTTTGTATGATGTAAGTGAGAACCGAAGCCAACATAACTACATTAAAAGTAACTATAAAAGGATTAAAAAAAAGTATGACATGCATTCTTTAGCAAATAAACACAAATCGGTGACATTCTGTGGGACATACTGTTAGAGGAAAATAATCAATGTTGTGTTGGTGACAGTAAGTTCGCTTCATCACAGCACTGAGTCATTGATTATTTTCCTAGAACATCGTGACATGGAGTGTTTTGTTCCTTAAATGCAAATAGAAATCTTTGCGTTTACAACATCTAAAAAGACTTTTTACAAAATAAATATTCATTTTTAAACAACAAACACAGCATGAGGAAATAAAATGAATAAAATCGACATCTGATTAGTGGATAAGCATGAGCCTTAAATCTGGTTTAAAAGTATTCGAACAGTTTAACCATGTGAAAGTGAAAGAACTTTTATTCGTTGTGTGAAGTAATCAGAGGGTGAAGAAGTGCGTGTTTGTGGTGATGAATGATTAATGTGCGGTTCCGTCTGTCCGGCGGCTGTGAAAAGGTCAGCACTTCTGAGCATTACACTAAAACCCAACAATAAAATGTCACATGGTGAAAAGCTGAGGATGACTTTATAACCTCATCCAACACAAAACGCCTGCTGTCAGATATACTTCATGTCGAATCTGTCGCCTCAATCTCCACACAGTACTCTATTTTCTTTACTATTAACACATCATTTATAAGCACGTCACGTCAGTACGTAAGTGCAGCACCAGTGTGTATTTGTATACGTTTAAAAGGATTTGTGTGCTTCAGAAAAAAAACAAAACATAGGCCTATATATTTACTATACTATATAGTCCAATTCATTTAAAATAAAAATTGAGTGAGTAAAAATTTAAGTACAAATTTGCCAAATTATAACTGACTACAGAGTTTTGTTTGTTTTCATTTTCTTAGTACAAGCTACTTCTTATATAATTAGTTTTATTGCTCTAGTTTAGAAAGGGAGAAAAAAAACCATACTGAACTGAAATAGACGATGTGCAGTTGTTCCTACTGGCCACACGAGGGCGACTCTGATTACAGCAGTATGATATGAATCAGGTGTGTGAGCACATTATGAGAATTCATTTCCCCTCAGAGATGCTGCTCATCACCTGCAACTTATGGAACCAGACTTATTTTTTATTTAGTTTAGTTTTAGTGTTAAAGCACACTGCGAGTTTAACGACTTGTATTTAATTCCACAAACGCTACAGCTGCCCCGATCGCCATCGGCAGCTCTTCAGCCAGTCTTAAGGGAAAGATTTAACACGTGTACATGTTGTAGAGATGAATTTATGCCCTTAAAATGTTTGTGTGTGAGAATAAACCCTTTTGGTATAATACATTTGAGTGTTCAGAGTGGTCCATGTGTGAAAACTGTTGTCACTGAATGGGTTTTGCTGTATTTAGGAAAACTTCGTGTTAGGTTTGAACATGCGAGAAGTGAAGGCTATTGCATTATTATTATTATTATTATTAAATACAAGTTTGATAAGACAAGGTTTGATATTAGGGATGGGTGCAGTGCTTCATTTGTAAAACATGAGCTAAAATCCAGCAAAACGTCCCAGAACATGCAACAGAACCCCAAGTACAGCAGTGATGAATGATGTCATAGAGGGTTAATAGAGCAGGTATGATGCGTGTGAAGGATATTTCCCATGTGTTAAGTTTCACAATACTCCAAAAACATTTTACTGGGAATTTTCTGAATGATGAGCCAACAAGTTTCCAAAACAGGAAAGGACGCCACCATCACTATTTCAGCGTCTTGTTCAGCACCATCACTTTATTCAGCTGACTTTTTACGACATATCCATGATGCATGATGTGTGAGCACATGACTAAAAACATAAAGAACACCGATTACTAGCTAGTAAGTGGAAACTGATGTATTCCGTTGTGCTCTTTTGGAAGGGATGTGACACAAAGGCTACGTTCACATTACCAGGGTGAAGTGACTCAAATCGGATTTTCTGCCTTAATGTGACACAGATGTAATGATTTCAGGGTTGTATGGACATGAGTCAAAACGAGATCTGAGTCACTTTCACTTGTGGTCCTAGGTCGGATACATATCCGCATTGTGGCCATGTGACATGAATGAGAACGCTCAGATCGGAATTCATGTGGCTTTTTGCCTATACCCATGCGCGGAGTGCTGTCTTCATCAGCCAGCACTGGCAGCACAGCAAAACAACAATGGAGGAGAGCTACAGTAGCTGTGAAAACAGTAAAAGCTAACCATCTGGGTTTTTTTTTGCCTTCTCGACCTGATCATGTACGGCTGATGAACGGTTTGTCGTCCTCCAGAGCAAAATGTGATGCATACATTAGCTACTAGTGCATCCATTGAATCGGTTTTAATACCATGAGTGTGTGCTGTTTCAGAGGACAGATGTGTTCACATTACTGTTAGATACAGATCACTTGTAATTATGAACGTGAACTGTCAAGATCGACAAATCCAACCTGAGCAAAAAATCAGAATTGAACAATGAGGCTTGTAATGTGAACGTAGCCAAAGATTGATCATTCATTAAAATGATTTTATTATTACCATCATTACTATTTTATTTTATTTTATTTAGAAAAAAAACCCATCAGAGGTGCCTGAACCGTGTGAACCTCTTCAAATCTGTGGGGTTCTTATTCAGTAGTTAATTCACTATTTTCACGCTTCCGGGTTCCAGAACGCGGAAACATTCCCCATTGTGTAAACTCACTTCCGGTCAACGCAGCAACAACAGTTACATCTATGAACAAGAAACAACAATGGCGTAGGCTACAGCTAAAGTCCCTTGCACACCAAGTCAGAATTTTCGGACGAAATGTACGCACAAATCACGCAGGCCATTAAATATGTGTTCTTATTTAGTCTTTACACCAAGAACAAAATTTGGTATGATGAAAAACTAAATTCAGATCCGTCTTATGCTGTTGCGAAATTTCGTCTGGGAAAATGATCACCTGACCAATCAAATAATGAGGGTCCCACTGATGTTACACAACAGAACAAGCTGAAAAAGCCGTCAAAATGGCAGGAGAGCAGCTCATCAACCTTGTTGCCCAACATCCCGTCTGTCAGCTTCTACTGTGGAATGAGATTATAAAACTCTCGACCCAAACTTTCTCTTTCTTGAGAGCATGTCTATAATTATGTCTTCATCGCTACTAGACGACTCAATCATTCACTCAGCGTGAAATGAGCAAGAAACAGAATACAAAATTTAAAAATTCGCATCGGACTCAGTCTGCATACTCAGTGTGTGAAAATATCGCACACAAAGCTTTTGCATTTTCACATCGCAATTTCGTCTCGTATCCAGTGTGTAAGGGCCTTAAGTGTCATTGTTCCCTCCCTGACTGTTAGTCAAATAGAGTCATGCTAAAGTATTGATCCTTTCATAATTAATCCTAAGATTACATATTGCACCAAGGCACTGGAGAACACTACTTCATTCTGCTGTACACTTTTATAAAGCTAGAAGGACAATAAAGCTCTCTGCTTTGTACTCATATAGATATAAAATCAACTAAAATTGTGACGTCAACACACAACCACTAATGTCTCACAGGAAGAGCAAAAAACAACACCAACCAACACATTAGCACCAGAATGAGTAAACACATCAGAAATAATTCATTATAAACAAATGTAATGTTTCAGGTTAGACTTTTCCTTTAATATAATAACATATAGGCTATAATAATAATAATAATAATAATAATAATACAAGTCAGTAATGCTTAACCTCACACACTGTCACAGTAAAGCAGAAAACAAGCAACAAAGCAACCAACCAAACACGCAGGCATAAATAATGGCACCCACAGTTCTGTTCACCACCGCTCTGGAAATAAAACACTGATGCAGCGGCCATGAGAGGAAAAATAAACAGAACACGAGGTTTACTCCCTCATTTACTGGATTTTCTTTCAGCAAGTAGTCGAATTTAAATCTGTTACAACAAGATGGATTAATAAATCATAAATTACACTGGTGGTGGACGAATTAATTAATGCACTAAGCTAATTAGGCTAATTTACCTGCTGAGGTAACAGAAGAAGCGTCTTGTTCAGCACCATCACTTTATTCATCACTTTATTTATTATGTCCTGTTTAATTCTTCCTTTTACTTCTTCCTTTGCTTTTAGACTCCACTATTACACTTCTAATTGAAAGACATTGATATTTTTTACCTGCTTCTAAACTGTCAAACAATTAGACTTCAATTAAACAAAGCGATTTAATTAGACCGACCGTTAATGACGTCTAGGTCACGTGATCAAATTAGACGCATCTGATTGGATAACACGAGAAACCCATAGATTCTAATATTCCTAATAAAAACGTTTTTAAATTTAATTGTAACCAGGATGTAGATTTGTGTGACTTTATTTGGTTGTCTACTTCCACACCGCTTTGGAATGCTTGATTCTGATTGGTCAGACGGTGTTGATTAATTTTCTACAACAGCAGCTCTGACAACAGAGCAGCTACAAATCAGAGGCTTATGTTAACGGTTCTAATACACTCAGCGGCCACTTTAATAGGAACTTGTTGTTGATTGTAAGATTCCTGTTCTTGGCTGCAGGAGTGGAACCCAATGTGGTCTCCTGCTGTTGCAGAA
>JAOTRR010000028.1:1550141-1560770 GCA_028570945.1 Gogo arcuatus | reverse complement strand
TTTGAAATGTGTTGCTGGCATCAAATTCAAATTGAGCATATATTTTTCAAAAAACTAAAATTTCTCATTCTCAACATTTGATATGTTCTTTCTGTACTATTTCCAACGAAATATAGGGTTTCCATGATTTGCAAATCATGGCATTCTGCTTCTATTTATGTTTTACACAGCGTCCCATCTTTTTTGGAATTGGGGTTGTACATTGGCTGGTGTGGCTCATCTGCATTAGTTCATTATTTAGCTAGATAACATTCTATCATCTTGTTCTGCTTGAGCAGTTATTACAAAAATCACTATAAATGCACAAAATGCTGATACTGCTCAATTTATAACATTAAGGATTATGTATATTAAGGGTACATGTTCAGGAGAAATGTAGTCCGAGTCCAGCTTCATCTCTTCACTGACAGCAGGTTCCTCTGTTTTTGCAAAAGCAGCTCCCAGGTTTTCTCATTTTATTTCTTTGGTGTCATTATTGGGGGGTTTTATTGTTGTATGTGTGGGTTTTTTGTTAACATTATTGCGCATTTGTGTCCATTTCAGTCACCTCTCCACACTAACCAATATAAATTTTACCTTGTTTGCGTTTCCAAGCTGTTATGATGGAGGGGCGGAGGAAAGGGCCCCCAGGGGTTTGTCTATAACAAAATTAACAGGAATGGAAAAACTATGGGGCTGTGTCTTTTTTTTGTTTATCCCCTATATTTTATTTTCCCTCTAAATTTGTCTTTGTAGCATAACTTGCTCAGAGGAAAGTGCTGTCCGCACTCTTCCACATACATGACCTCCCAGATGCCCACGATTGGCTAGTGTCACTGTGACTGACAGGGGAGAGGGAGAGGGAGAGGGCGTATTCCCCTCCTACACTTAACCACAGATAGCTGTGACATCGTCCGGATTCCAGCTTGCGATCTTCTGATGATAGAGCGAACGCTTTTCCATAGCACCTTTTTGGTCGCAGTTCAAACCAACCATGCTCCGTTTAAAATGCCAAGCTGGAAAAAAGGGACATTTTATATAAAAATATATTTATTCACAGAGGAGTAGCATAATACATAAAGATCATAGACAGTTGAGTGTCCAAACACATTTGCCTAGGAACTGACAGAATTCACGTCGTAAGTCGGACCAGTTTCTGACAGTTCCTGAATGTCTATAGCTTCAGTGGAAAGGTGGGTTAAAATCACAGAATGCTGTTGAACCATCAGAAAAAACATCTGTAAAACACGTCGGCTGGCTGTACGGTTCATGATGTATCCTGCATTCGGCTGATTTTTGCTCTCCAAACAGTGGGCGTGGTTCACTCGCCTCTTCATTATGAGTGTGTGTCCTCTTATATACAAGGTGCAGTGCAAAGCCTTGGAAGGAAGCCATGCTTCGAGATTTTATTATTGTTCTTGTTATTATTATTATTATTATTATTATTGTTGTTGTTGTTGTTATTTTAAAGTTAGAATGTCTTTCACTTGGTGATCCTCTTGGCCTACGCTTACTAAGTTGAGTTGTATTGTTCGTACGCTTTCTGTATCGTCATGAGCAAACGTTTCAGTCGACAGAACTTCTTCTGTAAAGACTGGGAATCTTGCCATCTCGCTGCCTCCTCGGCCTCAAATGAAATAAGCAAAAAAACAAAACAAATCAAAGTGTGAATAAAAAAAAAAACAGATTAAAAGTTTGGACATACTACTTGTCAATAAACGTTTCTTACCTGGTGTAGAGAACGGGGACATCCCAGAGATTGTTGTATGTCCCTTATGAGGTTCGGCAGTTCACTCTGCAGCTGACCATTTATGTTCTTCGGCAAACGGGTACAGGACACAATTCTGATCCGCTCGATCGGCGGTAACTGCATCAATATGGGGATTGCAATGTAAGAAGAAGGTGTTGATTAATTTTCTAGAACAGCAGCTCTGAGAGTAGTGCAGCTGCAAATCACAGGTTTATATGAATGCACTCGTTCTAATGTTACACTTTCTGTAGTCTGTAGTTCATTTTCAGATTTTAGATTGCTCCTTTAGATTGCAAAACCACAGAATTTTTGATCTTACTTCAGAAATTCCAAATGAATCATATTCATATTCATATTTCTCATTCTCTGATTGTAAAACATCAGTTTCAGACACTAGGGGGCAGCAGAAATCAGGTCTATTCTTAGAAGGCCTACAAAAAACCACTGATCTGTTCATAAAATAATAAAATAAATGGAGTAAATGTTGAGGTCATGCAGTTTTCAGCCCTGCTCTTAATGATGCCAGGAAAAAACTGTGTAAAACACACGATGTTGTATCAGGACATAATGACATCACACACTCCGGCTTTAGCTTTCTGACTCATTTTGGTGTTTCATAAGGTCCTGCATATTTCAGTAGGAATGATTCAGGCTGCATGAGGATCGGGACCTGTTTTCTTATGCGTTTGTGAGTTTTGTGAATCATTTACGATTTCGACTTATGAAATTTCTTTTTTTTTTCAAATTTTGGCATGCTATGGTAAGAGTTCAAGTACACATCATGTTGCATTATGTAAGTAAGGTACGGTTGTGAAAATAAAAGCACATGCACTACATGTGACTGATGCGAGAAACACAGCATATGACATGTCTACATGTGAAACACATGATTCTTTAAAGTTCATCTGACTTTTCTGTAAGCATCATTACTTAAGGCGTTAGGTTAGAGGTTTTATTTTAGGTTATTTCATTCTATTTTTTTGGAAATTTATCCATTTTGGGACACACTACAGTTCCTGACCTGGCGTTTACGTCATAATATTAAATGCTGTGATACTTACATGCTGCAACACAAGTTTTCTTTCCCCGCAGGACTCCACCTGTCTCTGAATACTCAAGTTCTGTAAGGAGAAAACAACTTAAAAAAAAATAATTGTATTCTTTTGCATATATCGTAATAAACGAATATATGCTTCAGCTCTCCTGAGGATCACTTACAATGGAGACCAGCTGATTCTGAATGATATGCTCATAATCCTGAGAGATCTCCTCTTTAGTCTTGGGTTTTTTGTAGGAGAGGACGAAAGGTAGGAGGAGAAACACCAAAACAGAAGTGCCAAGAAGATGCTAGAAATGAAATTGAAACATAAAATCAGTACCTTTAACTCCAGGTTCCTATGCTAATTCAACGCTCTCTGAAAAATATGGTACTAAATTGTACTTTTCCTCGGCACCGGTGTGGCCAAGGAATAAAGCGTGTGCCTTTTGTACCTTCAGTGTTTCTTTTACATGGAAAGGTGCAAAACGTGGATGTAAATCTAGAAGTTAAGGAAATGTACCATAGTACTTAAGGTTTGATTATCTACAGTTACTCTGAAATATTTTATATTTTCCTGTCTATCTTTCATTTTTAATTTCTTCTATCCTTGTACGTATTATTTTGTTTTATTCTGTTGAATTTTTCTCTCTCTTCCATACAGCATATTGAGATTTTCACTGCAAATGATATACAATAATAATAATTATTATTATAGATCACTTTTAAAGGTACAAACCATGTACAGCTGGACTATACCGCCCAAGTGACAAGGAAAGGTACAGGTTAGTACCCTTTTTTCTGAGTGTGAACACACCTGCTCTTCACATTTTATAGTTTTCCTGCTCTAACACACACATCAGCTTTAGGAAGATCTGTTACTTACGCTAGCTCATTAACTGTTAATTGATCAGGTGTGTAAGAACCAAAAATGCCGAAATGTACAAGATTTACATGTACAAGTTCTCCACAATCTGTCGTGAAACTCTCAGAAATAAAGGCACCAAACTCTATGTTTTCCTCATCACTGTCTGAGTACCATATTTTACTTTTAAGTATAATTTCAGGTCCCTAACTGGACAATTAGGAGCTAATTAAAACACGCTCAGGGTGCTTTTGTTGTAACATTTGGTCTGTTTTAGCATGCCAGATCGAAGCCGTAGCATTTTTTAGGGGGAACAAATGAACTTGTACCTCTATACACGTGTTTTCACATGGAGTTGATCGGAAATGAACCATACTCAGTCCCGCAAAAGTAGACCTAAAAGGGAACCAGCTGCAAACAACCATCCTTTGGTGTTCACAGAATAAACCCTCTTTCTGGACAGAATACATCTCAGGGTACTTGTTCACACAACAACAAAACAAGCTCACGCTTCATGCCCAAGGCCAGCTTGTCATTTTCATGTATTATTATTATTATTATTATTATTATTATTATTATTATTATTATTATTATGCTTGTTGGCCATTGTAGAGTTCATCTGTTGTGTTCACTGAGTCACTGATCCAAGTACCACCTCGCTGCAAAACCAAAAGTTCAAGGGGTGGAGTCGAACCTGATCCAGCTCCTGGGCGAAGTCGAGCCAAAAATCCAAGATGACAACTCGGTGTGTTTCATTTCACTGGAGAAATGTGTGGTGGTGTAGAGCATCTCGTGGGTTAAGGTTATAGGAGGAGTTGGATCAGGTCCAGGTCCAGCTCCACCACCTAGACTTTTGGTTCTGCATCTCCAGCGACACCACTTGGAAGTGGGAAAACTCTAAAATGCCCACCTGTACTCAGTACTCAGACTACCTCCAGACAGGATCTCAGAACGGTCCATTTTGTGGACAGAACTTGACGCTCGCTGTAATAACAACTTCACGGATAAAAACACGTGAACAAAAAATTCAAATGGTTACTAATGACAAAGTAGCCATTGGTGCATAGCAACAGGCTGCCAGAGGCATTGTGGTACTAATTATGTTTTTGAGCTTCAGTAATACTAAAACAGCAGCAGCAGCAATAATAGAGTGAACAATAGTTATTCCTGTATATAGAAGTTGTGTCTCCATTTAATCGGTCTTTACAAAATACTTACTTAAGTAAGGGTGACAAGTTGGCTTTTGGTTTGTTGATTCTGCAACAAAATTCCTTCACTTCCCGTTCTGCTGTTCTCCTCGTACACTTCTCCTATTTTCATTTCACTACAAAATTCATTTCACTATTTTCTCTCTCTCTCTCTCCCCCCCCCCCAACATTTCATCCACAGCCAAATCACATCACCAAATCACTGCATCCCCATTCTGAATGACTTTCTCCATAATGAACTCTGATGTGATGGTCCCTAAACAAGTACAAGTCCACTTGTATGCCCTACTGTGAACACCAAAAGAGGGTCATTTCCAGCTGGTGTCCTACTGAGTGTTAGTTATTTGTAGGAATTATGTGTGGAAAAAGGTGTCCATTTAATGACTTTACTGATAAAGTACCTTTATTTCTGAGACTGGACCTGTTCAGCTGTTCCTCTTGGAGTTCATCAGGAGCAGATGAGAGATTTTAGGATCCACCCTGACTTTTATTTTCACTATGAATGCGCAGTAGTCTATTTCTGTTCCATCTCCAGGATTATTTGAAGAGGTTTTTCCTTAGAACCGCACCTCATTCATTTGCTTTCGATCTGACTTTCCTTTCTTGTAAACCCTCTTCCCTTTTGACTGTAATAATTACAGATAACTCACCGGGATTTCCCCACTATGGCAGTATAAATAGGCTATAACCTGTTCCCATTCCCATATGCTACAGCACGCACACGCACCGCAGGGGGGCAGGTAAGCCCGGCTCGTTATTACGCGTCTTTCTTTCTTTCTTTCTTTCTTTCTTTCTTTCTTTAGCCGAAATAAAGCGACTTGCGACTTACCATTTGTCATTTTTGGTCCATGTTCACACGCCTGAATGATTCGTGCTGAAGTCCTCTCAGATTGGACAATCCAACTCCATGCATGGAGACTACATTTTTCTTTTTTTTGTGGTTTGAGGCGCTGACGTTCTCTCGGAGAGTTCAGTTGGCTTTGGTTTTAGTGGCGCGTATTCTTGGAGGAGTCGTGCATTGTGGCGCTGTTATGAAGTTTCCGCCCCTATAGCGTTGCCAGGTGCTAAAATTAAAAGTGTTCCCCAAAAAAGTGTCAGATTTCAGACTGAACTGTTTTGATTTCATAATCTAAACGCGAAAAAAAAACGATCAGACGCCAAAAAAACCCCCAAAACCGCTTTGCGTAAAGAGAAGTGCCAAAGACCTGCGCGAGCACAGGTGACAGGTGACAGGTGACAGGTGATACAGCTATACCTACACACTCACGCGCTTGATTGGTGTCACACAGCGCGCGCGTTCACACGTAACAACCTGGGCCACATGTATGCGGATGTTCCTGGGTCTGATCACGGATTTAAAGTTTCCCATCATGCATTGATGATTAGGTCTGTTCCGAATCACAGGCTATGCACCCTAGCCTAGCCTATATAGTGCACTATTTTGGGAGTTCAGATTCAATTGGCTAGCTTGGACCTACACAGCAGCCTGCCCATAAGGCACTTTTAAGGAACAGGGAATAGTGCACTAGGCTCTGTAAGACATGATGGAAGGAGAAAATCCTTTAACTGTAAAATAACTGAAAACTACTACAAACTGTAGTTATTCTCTGGAATAGCAGCAAAATGTATTTTCGCCCCATTATAATCCAACCCTGGTCATTCACCTGCCCAAAACCCCCTTCTTTCCTCTTGTTTCGTTTTCTCTTTAATGACTCGCATTCAATTCACTGAATCGATTCTTTCGAACAAACCCTCAACCCTGAACTCGGTGAATTGAACTCCATATTCCTTGGTTTCATTCACCGAGACTAAACATTCTGCTGTCATTTTCTCTAATATTTATGGCTGAAAAAGAAGCTCCAATTGTGTCTGGATTCAAGTCTCGCCAAGAACACATTAACGAATCACTAAACACTGAAATCCCTAAGAACACTTAAAAAAATCCCACCATAGTAATTACAGGTAATTAAAGTGAAAATGAGAGCAAAGTTTGCCAAGAACCTTAGCCAAGTTTATTTTTTCTCTAATGTAATAATTTGTGTAATTTACTCTTAATTCAAGTGTACATTTGGCTCCTTTAGGTGTTCAGATTTATCGGACTAAATTTGTTGGGATTTACTGAGTTTCTGAATAAAACCATATTACTACTACTACTACTACTACTACTACTACTACTACTAATAATAATAATAATATATCTTATTTATACAGAACTGTTCATACATGTGATAGCTCGAAAGTAGTAATTGATAATAAAAAAAGTGTCAAGTTCATGCACAAGGTTAAAGTACAAGTACAAAATAAGTATAAGGAAATAAAAAAGTTCACACAAAGATCCCTCCTAATTACAAGCATAATTATTATACAAACTACTAAAAAAGTTTCTTTTGGATAGTTAAGAGTTTTAGCTTTCTTTACTTTGAACTTTATAGGAAACAGGTGTGTGAGAGTGGAGTGAGCGCGAGAGAGAGAGAGAGAGAGAGAGAGTGTGTGTGTGTGTGTGTGTGAGAGAATATATGGTTGGATACGTGTTCTATGCGTATACAGGATACAATGCTGTTAAAAAACTTTTTATAATATATTCAATACCTTATAATGTTAAATAATAATAATAATAATAATAATAATAATAATAATAATAATAATAATGAATAAGTAGTAATGAGATTTTTAAAAAATACATAATATATTTATAATACATAAATTGTTGAATTAATTGTTGAATTTATGTCTTCCACATTAGCATGTCAAAAGTTTCAGTTCCAAACAAATATTACAAATTCAAATACATTTTTGTGCCATTAAAGAGCGTGTCATATTTAATCAACATTTCACTATTTTACAATTTTGTAGCTCTTTATCATCAGTTTTCTTGATATTTAGAAACTCTTAATTTCATCATTTAAAAAAATATCTTTGCTTTACATGTTGCTTTGCAACATTTCTTGACAAGGCTTTCTTACTATACACTCACCATCCACTTTATTAGGAACGCCTGTATGTCCTCTCAAGAGCTCTGGTCCAATCAAGAGCTCCGGTTACTATTGACATCAAACATGTGAGGAATGAGGAAAGGATGCGAATTTGTCTGTGAAATGGATGTTAGTGCCAGTTTGTGTGTTTCAGAAACTGCTGGTCTCCTGTGAGTTTCACACAAAACCAGCTCTTGAGTTGACACAGATAACTGGACAATCTGTAACTGACCAGTTTGGGTGAGTCTGTTCCCACTGGAGCCTCCGATTCCTGTTCTCCTGCTGTTGTAGCGCATCTACCTCAAGGGTCGACGTGTTGTGCATTTTGAGATGCTTTTCAGCTCACCATGGTTGTAAAGAGTGCTTATTTAAGTTACTATAGAGACGTCCTGTCAGCTCAGAGTCTGACCATTCTCCTCTGATCTTTCTCATTAGCAAGCTCACAGAACTGCTGCTCTAGATGGTTTTTGTTTTTCGCACCATTTGGTGTAAATTCTACAGATAGCAGTTGCGACTGAAAATCCCAGCAGATCAGCAGTTTCTGAATCTGAAATACTCAAACCATGGTCAGAGTCACTGAAATGTTTTCTGATGTTTGATGTGAACATTTACTGAAGCTCTTGACCTGTATCTGCATGATTTTATGCATTACACTGCTGCCACATGATTGGCTGGTTGGATAATTGCATGAATGAGCAGGTGTTCCTAATAAAGTGAACAGTGGCCGTGTATTAACCTATGAGTTAAGATTGTGTGAGTGTATGTGTGTGTGTGTGTGTTTGAAGAAAAATGGTGTACATGAATACCCTAACTGCAGGAAACAGTAGAAGGCTTCTCAGGATGAAATTGGCTGAAAAGGATAGGTGTATAGAGTTACTGTTGTGTAACGTCATGGGTCTCTGAGCGTTTCCTCTGGCCTTCTCCAATAGCTCACAGCTGCATTGACTCTACAAACAGGATTACTAATGAAATACATAAAATCACACCTGATTCTGTTCTTCTGAATGTGTGAGGCTGTGCCAAACTCAAAGCAGGAGTCAAACCCAGTGTGACTAAAACAGGCTCGAATTGATTATCTTAGTTTATGATGGTGCATTAATGAAACTAAACTATTTATGTTGTAGGGAAGGAAGAGAATGGGGAATGCTCACAGGAAACTGTCTTCCTGGTATAGGAAGTCAGGTTATAGTAGTAGTTCTGTTAATTCAGTAAACTTTGTGATTACTCATAAAATGACATCAAAACGAGTTTTGCAGCCTCGTAAAGTAACTGAAATCAAGAACGCATCAGTACAGGGATTAACAGTCTACACACACTGACACACACACATCTAATAGTGCATTCAAATGGAAACCATTTTATTTGTATTTTTAAAATGGAAAGACGAACAGTCGTGCTCGTCGTCAAGTGGTTAAATTTGTGAGAAGACTTGCTAGGCACAAATATGATGGAAGCAAAAACATTTTTTAGCAAGCTAACATGAAACTGTCAAGTATTTTATACAAACAATCTAATGGCATAGTGACAGTGACGGAGCTGGTGAGAATATGAACTTCCCACAGATCTGTCAGGAAGTTACTAAAGAAAAATTCTGTAGTAAGTAGAATAAACATCATAGTTATGCATTGACCACAAACCAGACTTCCATGTGAAATGCCAACATTGCCTAATAACTTCTGAACTCATCGCTGTTAGGAAATTTCGACTATTCTGACATAATGAGGGTTTTGCTCATGCGTCATTTATATAGTAAACACGTATAACATTTAGTAACCATACTGTACACAGTCACATTTCTACCGGACTGACAGTAAACAAAGGTCTATGCTGGATAAGTTAAATATTATTGTTTTTAAAGTCATTTCAGTATTCTGTTAATTTCTGGAAAGTAATTGGAAAGAACATGAGAAACGCACATTAAGTGACTCGAGTTCAGGATCAAAACAGGGATCCTGGAGCTGTAAGGCTGCAATGTTTCCCACTGCACTACCATGCCATCCATAAGCATTTAAAAAGCATCTTAAATTGCTGGGTCAGAGTTTGTCAGAGTTTTTATTGACCTCAAACTAAGATAGCTCAGTGTGTTCCCTGTTCTTGTGTCTGCCTCCCTAAAATAGTGCATCCATGGTAATGAAAATAGTCAAATGTTTATTTGTGGAACAGCGGTCAGCTGTGCTGATGGATGCTGAGAATGTACTTAGCTTTCTGAGTTTTCTGATGACGCAGCACTCCGTGGGCCTGTCATGTGTAGACTTCAGTTTTGACTGCTCTGTCTGTGTCTCGTAGTGGTGAGAGTGGTGCCGGGAAGACAGTCGCAGCCAAATACATTATGAGCTACATCTCAAGAGTATCAGGAGGAGGACCTAGAGTACAGGTGAGTAAAACATGTCTGTCTATACTGACAGCGACCTGCGAAATCAAGTGAAGGTGGAAACTTGTTTTCAACAGACTAGGACATCAAAAACCTGTACTTACTTTTGAGCCTTCTTCTGTAATCCATCTATTTTTATATCTTTTTTTAAACAATAATTTAGCTGAAAATTTCAGCTCCCCCTGTTTTGTAAAAGATGCTTTATTATTAAAGGGGACATATTGTGAAAAACTCACTTTCAGTGCTTGTGCACATACATTAGGGTATCTGGAGCCTACCAACCCACAAACTCTGAAATAAGACACACTGCCAGTTTCTTTTGTGCTGCCTATTTCAGAAAACACGTGCTTCAACAAGCTGTTCAGATTTGTCTCCCCTTTCTATGTCACACGTGGAGCTCATTAGAATTATACCACCCCCTCATCTGAGTATCTCCACTCATGGCTTG
>JAOTRR010000028.1:1468989-1479661 GCA_028570945.1 Gogo arcuatus | reverse complement strand
TGTGTGTGTGTGTGTGTGTGTGTGTGTGTGTGTGTGTGTGTGTGTGTGTGCACATCTGCGGTGCTCAGGGGAGGAACATCTCTGACAGAAAGAGAAAATGAGAGGCAACAACAGAGAGTGAGAGAGAGAGAGAGAGAGAGAGAGAGTGCAAATGCGCCAGGCTCTCGTACACAATTCTCTAAGAGAGCCGTTTCACAGTTGTCATCCTCTTCATCTCCTCATTCAACAAGCAGAACTGGTGCGTCACTCACAACACCGGCAGGGAAATGATGTTTTATTTTTTCTATGCACAAAGATGCCTGATTGATGTTTGGAGTTTTTTCATAAAGTCATATCACATTAAACGCCATCATGATTTTAACCATCAAGCTTTGTTTACATTATGTAACACACACCCGTGTGAACATTTTCTTGGGACCGTTTCCTCATGAGCCATGTAGTTTCAGGGAGAGCTGGATCATTAAACAGGAAGTGTAATGAGGTAAGATATCAGTGTGTATAATCTTCAGGAGGCATCACCAGGGGGTAATATTCTTTTGTGACACAAACGCTCCAGCTTTTCTAATTTAAAAAGTCATTCTGTATTATTGAAGGCTGGTGTGAATTTCAAGGACCATTTTATCTATTCTGTGATCCTGTGGTGTGACGTTTTTTCAGTTCCCCCACTCGCAACTCGTCCCTACTTGCACTTCATTCCCATTCCCAATTCATTGACACAAAAAATGGTAAAGAAATTTCTTTTTCATCTTATCCTCTCCTCTCCTATCATATGATATCGTATATTGCCTCTTATTAAATGTGGACACATTAGGAAGAAAAGTCAAGCTTGGAAGGAAGTAGCAACCGATTTTCACACTGATTAGTGCGTTATTTAATTTGTGTTTAACTAGTTAGCTTTAAAATCTATCTATAGCTACTACAGCTTGTGCTTGTATTAGCACAAAGGCACTCTGGCTATTGATTTTTTTCCAGGAATTGTTGCAGCCTTACCAAGCTTTGTATTAGTTGAAATTTTTAAGGTTGGCAGTAGATCAGAATAAAAAAGAGCTGACATGATCACTGTGTGAGCGAGATCATAGCGCGAGAGGCTTCGTCCTTCATTATCCCGCATGCCTGTGATGTTTCATTTTGTCCACTGAGTGATGAACAGTGAATGTGGTTCTGCACATGAAAGCAGGAGTTCTTTACCTGCTAATGAGAAGAACGGACCTCTTCTTGACATGGATGTCCAGCCTAATTGCACTGTACATAGAGTGCTGCTGCTTTGTGATGTTTAGAAATTCAGACTGGAGACGCAGAGCCCCTGAGTTCATAATTGGCCAATGTTTCTTGAATAATGATGATCCGGAATGCCATGGAAACTGTCTCGGGTGGACACGGGAAAACTTTGATTAATCGGCCATGCTGGACTTCATCTGGAGTTTACGGGTCAGGGTGGATGTTCATGGTTGAAGACTGAAAGACATGGGCTATAATGCACCGAGAGAGCCATGTTCTGTACAGATACACCTGCAGGAGTCCTCCAGACGTCAAATCTGTTGCTTTTCGCCTGTCTGTTCCTGAATTTCTGTTCTTATTGACTGAAAACAGCGGGACCGCCAATCAATAGTGCACTGAACTATAATTATACATCAGGTGTCAATCATTAAGAAATGACAGCAGTAACAATGTTATAAATTGTTCTGCCTTGAAAATGGAGCAATAATAATAATGAAAAATATAACAAAAATACTACTACTAATAATAATAACAAATAAAATAGGATAGAAATTGAACTCTTTATAGCATCCAAAACTCCCTTAAGCCCAAATGCATGGCATCGTTATTAACAAAATTCATAAGAATTTGATATGTTAAAATTTCTAGCACTAAAACTTCCTTGCTGAAAGATTCTAAGAAGAACCTTTACTAAGGAACTCTTAACCCAAGAGTAAGATACAGGATCCACCCTGTTGTTACAGGTGGCTCAGTGTTTCGTGCAGCATGTAAGGAAGTAAACACTCCGTGTCATGCTGTTATAGGAAAATAATCAAGTGGATCTGTTTAATGTTGCAAAGAAACGTAAACTCCTCTGTCCTGAAAATGTCGGCAAACTTACAGTTACAGCTTTACCTCTGACACTGGAGACTCCTTCCATAAATGTTAATTAAACATCTCCTTACGAGATGTAATATCAAAGATTACAAGCCATACAAGTCCCAATGAACGAGCTGTTACTATGGAAACGGTAACATATTCAAACGAGCACATTAACATAAACCTGTGATTTGCAGCTAAAGTTATAGAAAATGGATCCACACCTTCTGACCAATCAGTATCCAGAACTGATATAAAAGCCGTTGAAACTGACTCTGAAGATTAGACACTGTTGTTAGTGGAATCAGAAGTCTGATGCAGTTTGTCTTGGACTGTGCAGTTTGAGATGAAAGCCAAGGTTCAAAAGACGAACACGAAATAAAATGTCATCTCATCCCTTTTTCGGTTTGGAACACTTCATTTTCCCTCTTGAATTAATTATTTTGCCTCAAGCTTTATAACGAAAGTTTTTTGGCAGATCTGTGTCACTCTGATATTTATTCACACCCAATCCTGCTCTGGGAATTTTGGAGGGAATTGATATGCCCTGAGAAAGCACATGGACCACTTTTCACTTCCGGACATGCTGTTATAGGAAAACACCTTTATAGGAAGTTGATTATTTTCCCTTACCAGCATATACTAAAATGTTTATATTCCAGCAATATTGCAATTTTTAATGTATTAAAGAATGATATCATACTTTTTTATCCGTTTATAGTTGTGGAATATCCATGAAACCGGTTACTTCCTGTTCTCACTTACCTTATAGCAGCTATAAACAGCAGTTCCCTCACTAGACTCTCTTTTTTCTCCCTCTTGAGATTTTAAAAATGCAGCTTGTCATGTTAATGATAGTCCTGAAGACTTTATGTTGTAAAACCTAGTTACAGCTTTACCTCTGACTGGTACAAAGCACTGACACTGGAAACGTTTTCCATAAACGTTAAATAAACTTCTCCATACAGTACAGAAAACATCTCCATAGCAATGTTTACACACGTTTTAAAAATCTGTTTATGTGGAACATCCGCTGTGCACATTATAAACCAGACCAATCAGATTTGAGAGTTCAACAGTGATGTGGTATTAATGAAATTTGCATGTAAAGTGCTGAAAATTGCTGCCTGTGGTCATGTGGTATGTGTGCTGCTTAAATCAAGTGGACCGACATCAAGGATGCTAACACTGCTAATAATGTTCATAATGATCATAATGGTGCAATCTCGGAGAAATTAAGCTAAATAGATGTTCATTCCAGCAGCATATTGACTCTTATAATGAATAATGATGAAGTATAATGACTAAAGAAGTATAATGAAGTGTAATAACGCCGCCACAATGCATGTGCATGAGCTTAAATATTTATGTGCGGCAACTTTTTGATAAGTTGTCATCATTGCTGCTTGATCATTCTCTCTCTCTCTCTCTCTCTCTCTCTCTCTCTCTCTCGCCTGTCATAAAGAGAAAAGAAGCACATACATCACACATTCTCCTTCTTCTTTCTCCACTTGTTTGCCGTCTCGTGCCTCTCTTGATTGACTGGAGAATATCTTCTCTCTGAAGAAAGTACCGCTAATTGCCCATTCTTACTATCAAATGATTCCTAACGCAGCCAATATAGCAACAAACCCCAGAGGTAATAAATCAATTTAGACAGACGGAGGAACGCTCGTAAAATTATCTAATGAGTTTATCCACTCTCTTCTACCAACGTCAGTATATTAAAGGCATGCTGTTCTGAAAAAATAATAATAATAATAATAAGCAAAAAGAAAAGAGAGAAAGAAAAACAGAGGGTGTGCAAAATTGTAGTTATTAAGATGCCCTTTGAGCCAAAGCTGTTAATCAGCATCCATGGCTTGACATTGCTTTATTTCATTAATGTGTTTTATTTTATTATTTTACAGAGTAATACAGAATTCTGCGTGCAACACTAACGGGATACTGACGCCACACGACCAGTTTATCAAAGTAAACCTCTTATTCAATCCTATAGCAACACGAGACACAAAACCCAAAACGTTGTACAGTATTTTCCTTCCCTGAGAACATAATGAGGAGTAATGACTAACAATGGGGAAATGTGGTTAATTTTTAATTAAAATAAAGCATTAAAAATAGAAGCTAATAATCAATTTAAATATAAACATAGACAGAGACAACTCATCTATGCTTATTATTTCTTATAGATTGCATTACGTTATATACGTTTGAATACCAGCTACAGCATCATCCAGCTAATGGATAATTTGGCCTTATATCTGGCATAAAGGAATTTTATGAATAATATGCAACTTCCTTTTATGTTCTTGTATAGTAGATCATCCATACACACATCTGTAGTTATTTTATAGAATTTAATCCTCATATTTTTGCCTTTTAATTTGAAATAAATTGAAATAACTGATCCAAACTCCAACCCACCGACTGCTTCATTTGACTCAGAAGTGAGACTCGGAATTACATCATATATACGAGCTTAGCGTGTTCGAAAATAGGTTGGAAAAGCATTTGTGTTTTGTTAGCAACAAGCTGGCTAGCTAGGTAGAGTTTACGAGGATTCTCAAAACAGTAATCTGTACGCTCAGTGTCATGGATTTAATATAACTACTTCTATAAACTCATTTAAAGCAGTGAAATGATGTTTTATTTCCTGTTGACGGTGTGAGCGGCCATGTTGACATGACATCACGTTAACCTTAGGGTTGAGGAAATCTTTTCCGGAGTAGGAATTTCCGAATTAAGAAGGTGTTTTCTTTGTTTTTTTTCCTAGTCAGAGATCAGAAATTCCGAGTTATGAGATTTAGTCAAACAGCATAAGATGTACAATTTGGACAAGAAGTGCTAGCAAGAACTTTAAGAGAAGGGAGAAGGATTAGCTTTAGTGTTTATTAAGACACACAAGGCTCATAATGTGTTAAAAATATGTGTAAAATAGTTTAACAGGTCTTTCTTTAATGTTTTTTGTACTTTATTCCCAACTCTTCAAGCAATGATTTTTACAGTGATGAAATTTTTTGAAAGTTCTTCAGTGAATATAAATACATTTTTAAAAATATTTTCTACTTTAAAATCAGATTTACAGCTGAGTTCATCCTGAAAAAGAAACATGCCATGAATTTCTTCCTGTTCTATTTCTGAGGGTTAACCGGATCTAAAAATGACGGCAGGTTATAATGAAGCGTCCTCAAAATCGGGAAATCTTTCTCTCCTGCTTTTCAATCACAACACATTCATCATCAAATGCGTCACATTTATCTTCCTGGTTTTCCCAGAATGCACTGCTCAGCTTGGAGAGAGCAGCCAGCCTGCACTAATGGTCCTGTTGTTGTCACTCTGATAATTTACTGTATAAATGCAGCAGTCATTATGCTACAGTTCTATTCATTATCAAAATCAAGTGTACAAACAGACTCAAGGTGATTTGTTAGACTTCAGTGACATGCTGAAGTGTACATTAAAAAAAATAATAAATGCGCCATTTCTATGAACACTTTCAAATTACGTTCTGACACTATACAAAATTTCTCAATCCCTCCAATTTTCTGCAAAAGCCTCGTTTCAAAAGTATTGGCGATGAATATTTTTTATTTCCCCTGGAGAGAATAACAGCACTGAGTCTATTCCTGCGATGTCTAATGAGCTTGTCGAGGCTCGTAGAAAATCTTGGACCATCTTGCGTGTAGAACATTTCAGTTTCCTGTATATTTTAAGTTTTAAGTTTGTGCGCATCATGTTCAGTTCAGACCAGAGGGTTCAAATCCTGTGATAATTCAGTGTCCTGACAAAATATAAATTCCGTGTTGATTGTTCCATCCTGTGTTTGTTCCATCTTGATTTTATTCATCTACAGCTAAATCGTAACCTCCTGAAAACAGAAGCAACTAGATTTTGAGTTAAAATCTTCATATTCGAGAGGACGAGGGCTTTTCTTTCTATGCAGTCCAATATTTACTTTTGCAAAAAAAACAACAACAACCTATCATTCAAGTCACATTTCACTTGAATTAATTTTGAGTGAATTGTTTTGAATGAATGCACCACATTTATCAATCTTTAGTAGTTTTTGCCAAACTGAACTAAAATTTTCAGATTTCCTTCATACGTCACATCTTAATACCAGTGATACCAGACATCCATAAATTACCGAGTGTCACAGCGTTTACATTTAGCCACACCCACAAAACTCCATAAAAGACCTGAAAACAGCAAAATGACGAATAAATGGTGAAAGAGCGCCTCCTAATTGCTGCATGTGCTAAAACGTGCAGTAATGCAGCTCAGCCACTGGAGCACGTCAGCTATCATAGACACGAGGGATGGGAAGAGTCACTGATTCGCATGGGTGCACTGATTTAAAAGCTGATGATGTGATTTGCAGCAATTAAAAAAATGTGCACCAGATACAATTCGGGATGAGCATCGTTTCTAACGTCTTTGCATTGGTAAAGTCTGATTTATTAATACAGGTATATAATTATTAGTATAGGCCCTGTGCCTTTATTATTTAGAAATGTAACCAATAATCTTTGACTAATAATTTTATATTAGTCGCATCTCCACTGCAGTCACTGGCCAATTCTCATCAAGCCTCGTGCGAGTTGGAGGCGTGTCCAAATGATTCACACAAGAGTATACGATGTGAGAATAGGAGACTCTGTCGTGGTGGCTTACTCTCCGTGGCTCCAGCAGGATTTCAAAATAATAGTCCCTGTGATTCTGTTGCCATAGTGACAATGGGATTTCAAAATAAAAGTCCAGTCTTGCGCTGGAACCTCCTCAAGTCACATGGAGGACTATCATGGAGGAGGAAGAGCTATTGAGTTGCATTGCATCGTATCGCGTTGAATCAAATCATGTCGAATTGCACTGCATCGCAATGGGGTGAATCGTATCGTATCACATTAGTAGTTGCTTCATACATATCTTTAATGCATCGAGATGTGTATTGCATCGGCCGCAATGATGGAGATGCAAATCCCTAATAGACGCGCACTAACTCCCCCTCCTTTTATAAGGTGCCATTACTTTTGTCCAAATTGAACAGCTAGTCTTATCATAATCCATTTATGGATTTGTTTCAGATGATGATTCTTTCAATACGAAAAGAATGAGTCTGACAAAATGTTCATTACATTGGTGTGTAAATGAAATGATTATTTCATTTACACATTTACTTATCCTTATTTAAATTATATACAAGTCATAGGATACAAATACAGGTACGTAGTTTTTTTCTCCTTATACTCACTGGATTTTCATGAGCATGACATTTTTGTCTAATTTTTATTTTTCCTATGAATGATTTACGAATTAATTTGCTTGTATCTAATAACTGTGTCTATTTGTGTGTTTATTTTAGACAGTGTTTGGAGCTACACTGTGTTTGCTTTAAGCAACTTTACAAAGCAATATAAAATCTGTGCCAGAAAAAATCTGTTACTGAATTTATTAACAGACTCCATGACATGAGAGGATATAATTTTTTCCCATATATAATCAAACCTGATCCGCCAGTTGCAGTGATTGGCGATTTGAGCTTTAGTGCCAACGATTACGTTTGATAATTTCCACCTCATATATTTTTCTCCTCCAAACTCCAAATGACTTTATAGACAGTTAATTCACCATCGAGTCTCACACTTCAGCCACATTTTTTCCCTCTTAATCGGACTCACGCAGCTGCTGAATGACTTTAACCTGCTGTTTGTGTGGAAAACAAACTTTAACACCTTGTATTAAAGATTCATAGAGAGCATAAGCAGCATCACTGGGGGACATTTACAGGGGGTTGGATGCTTTAGGGGGAAATGAGCCAAGCAGAGGCAGGAAATAAGCTCAACTCGTCCCAAATGTGCCACATAGGAGCAGGAGTCATTTTCTTAATTGTCATTGCTATAATTTAAATTCTCCTCCGAGAAACAAAGAAAAAACGCAGCACATGGAAAGTGTTATTAAACTATTCTCAGCAACATCGGAGAGTTCCTCGTTCATGCATTGAGCTGTTGAGGAGAAGGACAATGAGAGTCTGACAACATATCTTTCACAATTATACTGTATTATATTAATTGTTTTTCTCAATTTTTACTAGTCATGTACAGATAATCAGTTAGATGGTAAGTATGCAGTATTTTTACATATCATTTCTGTGATCAGTCTCTAGTTGTTGTCTTCTGAGGTTGGACTTGACTGAATATGAAATTGTTCAAAAATTCTGTTTACTGGATAAGAGATTAATGAAAATTTATGTAGATAAATAGATTAAATTTAAAAAAGTTTAATTTAAAAACTATAATCTTGAAATGCTGACGTTTTCTGTCAGGAGACTTTTTTTTAACATCGATGGAAGGAGTCTCCAGTGTTAGCTAAATGTTCCAACACTGAAAAGTCTTCAGTTTACGCTTTTAGCGGTTTCTCGATAACGTAACAACCTGCTTTATGTTTGTCTTATTAATGTCAAGAGGCAGAAAAAACAGAGGCTAGTGAAAATGGACGTGAGAACTTGTTTTGCGAACGTTCTACAACAATAATTGTAAATATAAACAGATAAAGTATAAAAGTTGTTCTTTAATAAATGAAAAATCATGGTTGGCAAACTGATGTGGTATAAGAGGAATAAAACCCTTTGGAAATTAGGAAACAGCTTCAGGGTGGTAACAATAATTCCTCACACCACTTAATACCTGCCCATCGGTCGTATTATTTTAACACACAGTCTCGGTTCATCTCTGTTCACTGTGTACGTTGTGTTTGATGTATTTACTTTTGATTCATGCAATATCCAATAGCGTTTGAGATACATCATGCCACACCCCTGCTGAAACTGAACAAACTTGACAGTAGATTAGCGAGCTAGTTACAGTACATACAGATCAACTGTTACTGCTGCTAACAAGCTGACAAAATGCTACTGTAGAGCAAGCCCCGCCTCCAGGGGTGGGACATAAATGTTTCTAAAAAGAATTAAATTGGACCCACATGGATATGGGTATGATTTTACAGTTCTTTTCTTGATATGTGATGGTATTTGGTCTTAAAACACTAAAGGACAGGTACAAAAGACGAGTACAAAAAAGGAGACATTGTTTTCTTGATTGTAAAAAACAAAACAGCTGTTCTGACTAACTGCTGAGTTTATAATTGACATGAAATCAAGTGAGGAGTGAAAGAGCAGTTTATAAGGTTTTAAATTTGCACTGCTTTGTTTTAGTAAGTAGGGAACTCAGTAGAATCGCTCACAAGACTCTTAACGCAAAACATGAAGCGTAATCATGTTGCACAGTTCAAGAGTTTGAGGAATTTGCTAATAAACTATGTCTTGCTGGAACTGAGAGACGGTAGGTGCAGATTGATGTCAGCTGGTCAATATTAAAGCAGAGTTACTGTAGAGTTCATGATCTTCCAATAACAACACATCTTGAAAATGTTTTTCAACTAAAATTACATGTTTTTACTTACTACCGAATGGCACATCATGGATTTTAGGTTTAATGTTCCGTGAAATGAGCTAGTTTGTGTTCTCACTTACATTATAGCAGCTTTAAACAGAAAGAAATGAAAGGAAACGATATTCTCTTTTAACGTACACTGCATTTTGCTTCACTCTTTACTAATTTGTTAAATTTTTACTCATTATAAAACCTAAACATCATGCATTTAGGTAAACACATCTTTTTCTTTTCTTTTTCTTTTTTTCCTTTTTTTTTTTGTAGACTCCCAAATTTGACCAATTAAACAAAAAAGCAAATCTACTTTTTTGGTGGCCCAAAGAGATTCAATACAGTATTGCATTTTCTCTGAGCAGTGGAAAATGTCATGTCAATAGCAACCCTTACAGTCTAAAAACAGAGCCTATTCTTAAAGCATCCTGACCTTTAAAGGTTTCTTTGTTGCCATGCTGCGATCATCCCGTGAAGAGGTTTTCTCATTTTGTCGGAACATCCTCCTTATTTATTTGCTTTTTTACCAATCAGCCCAATCAAGCGGCACACTCTTGTGCTGAATGAAACCTCTCAGCCTATTATAGTGATTAAATTTAAGGCCATTTAAGGCACTCTTTAATACGGTAGTGATACTGTATGTCATTACGTTGTGTGTGGAATGCTTTGATTGATTAAGGAGCATTAGGGATGATGGATTGGGCTGTAGAGAAGCTGTTATGTTAACAGCCTTGTGCTGTCAGAAACTTGTCAAAGCCTCAGCTTGTCATTTTCGCTAAACAACAAAACCTGCTGTCAGAAAACACAGGGCTAATTTTAGCAAATGATACAGGGCAAATAAAAAACATGGTGGATGTGTAGTATAAATAGAGGTTATACATTAAGAAACAGACACACCCCATCAAGCTGTGCGTCTCCATGTAGGAAATGTAAGAAATACTGTACTACCTGATCAGGAGCTGTCAACTGAGGTGTAAAGGTACACTTACACTTCCATCTGAACAGGGTTCTGACACCTTTGATCATCACTAACAGGACACCAGTGGTACCTGGTTCCAGTTCTGAAAACCAATAGCGTACTGGGAAGAAGAGAAGAAGAGACTGTACAAATAGATTTAACAAGAAATCGGAGCTCTCTTTTTACAGACTGCTGA
>JAOTRR010000028.1:1343375-1356155 GCA_028570945.1 Gogo arcuatus | reverse complement strand
GAAAATATGCCAGAATTTGTGCCAGAAAATATGACAGAATATACTATATATATATATATATATATATATATACTATTGATGAAAATATGCCTGAAATATGTAATGACAGTTGGAAGCAAAATTATTAATTCTGCACCATTTGGCTTCGAGGCCAGTCAACAGATTTCATTTTATTGATAATTGCTGTTTTAAGTAAGTTCATATCATGCTATTAATCCAATAGAATGAAGAAAGTGGATGGAAGCTTTACCAAGTGGATGATTTTAGTAATTTTTAACGTTACAGTGGCCCTAAAATCAAGCCCTGTTGAACACCACTTTAACTTGTGTAACTTTTAACTTTTAAAAAAATAATAATTCTCTCAACCTGTTTATTCTGCGACTACTCATTTATTTATGCCTTTTTGTAACAATTACATGTTTATATCCTGAGTAGTGGGTTTTGTAAGTGTGTATTTTCTATGGCTGTCTGTTGTAAATAGAAAACATATCAATATATATTTTCTATTTTTAAATATGTAATGAAACCAGCATTATAAGTTATAGAATTAATTTCTCAATATGTTTGTCCCACTATAAAAAATTTTTTTTGAGATCTATTAAAAGTCTCTCTTTGTCTCTGTAGGGAATTTGGTTGGCGAGACCCCGAGTTGCCTGAAGTCATCCAGATGTTGCAACATCAGTTCCCCTCGGTTCAGTCCAATGCTGCCGCGTACCTGCAGCACCTGTGCTTTGGGGATAACAAAATTAAAGCGGAGGTAAGCAAAAGCTTCTTTCTTTTCACACAAGCAACATTAAATGGCTCATTATACTTCCTGAGAGAGCTGAGAGAGCTTAAAATCTTCCAGAACAGCAAAAGAGCTTAGCTGTCCATCAAACAAAGGGGCGGGGCAGTAAACAGCAAGGTGTGATGTGTGAAAGTTTTATCATTGTTCGTTCAAATAAATGGCGGAGCTTTGACTGAGATAAGGACAATGCCATGTTTTTGGTTGTGGCATTGCATAAGTATTCACTTCCTTAGGTCAATACTTGGTAGAACCATCACATACAGCTGCAAGTCATCTGGGATATGTCTTTGTTAGCTTTGCACGTCTGGACTGTGAGATTTTTTGCCCATTTTTCTTGGGAAAATTGCTCAAAATCTGTCAGTTTGGATGAACACCGTTGTTAATGAGCAGTAATTCTTATGTCTTGCCACAGATTTGGTTCTTGCTTCTTGGTTTTGAGTGACTCCGGTGTAACTTTGGCAGCACGTTTAAGGTTGTTGTCCTGTTGGAAGGTGAAGCTCCGCCCACAGTTTCAAGTCTCTTGCAGGTTTTGACAAGGTTTTCTTCTAGGATCACCCTATATTTGTCTCCATTCATCTTGCCTTCAACTATGACCAGTTTCCCAGTCCCTGCTGATGAAAAGCATTCCCACAATAGGATACTACCACCACCATGCTTCACAGTATTCATAAATAGTTTAAAGTCAAGACATGCTTTTAAGACATGCTTTTAAATACAACGTATTAGTTAGTACCTTTTCACAGCCTCTTTAAATGTTTGTGGCAATTAGTGATGTAAAACATAAAGAAGCTATAATATTCAACAGTTGTGCAAAATGTGCTCGTTATTGAGACTTTGTTTGTTTTCAACTGGTGGAAACAGGTTTCAGCATATTTCTTACCTTCCCTCCTGTTGTATTAAATCACACTTCAGGTGCTAAATTAATCTATTTACATTTACTCCGCCCTCTATTTTGCCTCTCAAATTAAATATTCATTAAGATAATCATGCAAAAAGTATGTTTTTTTTAAATCACAATATTCCAGAAACCCTGTTAGTAAATCAGCGTAGATATTTTTGGCAGTTGTTTTCAGTTTTGTAGGAGTTTTTATATTCATAAATATTTAATAAACCAGGGCCAGTGTGTGTACAGTGGTGCACCAAGATGTGCCTCGTCTAAAAATCTTTTCCTTATGGTTTATTAAGCTCAATGCAAATCAGCTTGTAATTTTCTTTAATATTCTTTAAGGAATGTTAATTCAAATATGTTTTGGAAAGCCTTTGACTTGAAGCTTTTTCTAAATTACACAAGCTCTCGAACTCTGCATTGTCCTGTGGGAACTCTTCGTTCACCATATTGACCCCCTTTGTTTTACAAAATTAATTCTTCCACAAGTCATCAGCAGATAATTCAGCTCTTTATTGAATTTTGATGCAGGATTTCCACAGCTGGATTTCCCAGCTGTAAGTTTTCATAATTTTAAAGAGGAGGGTTTTTTTCTGTATTGCCAGACAAATAATAAAAGGAAACAATGATGTATTGACATCCATTCCACATGAAGCAGCTCAGTAATTGTGTCTCAGAGGCTTAAAGGAGGCTGACGGAAATTAAATTCTGGGGAATAAATCCAAAGGAACAAAGAAAAGAGCCACTAAGAGCAGCAGACAAACCTCTGAATGTTATTTAATAGGAAGAAAAACAGCAGAGCTTAAATTTGTTTAGTTTCCAATGAGCACCACTTGCATCATTCCTCTGTGCTGTCGTATTCATTAAGATGCCAAAATTCTGTTTGCTCTGATTTGTTTTGCAGTTTTACAAGATGCAGAAATGAACCTTTCTGCATAAAATGCTTGAGCGGATTGTAAAAGTTTTATTAATGAATGTTAAAACAAGAAGTGCAGCGTCAGAAACATTAAAAAATCTTTCAAACTTTTACGCTTTTATTCAAAGTGTCTTACAAAAAACGAATCCAAGAACATTGCAGAACAGATGATTGGACCAAACAGTGGACCTCTGGCCCAGTCATGACAATCCAATCCATGACCTTCTCCATGACATGTTCTCTCATCTACAAAAAAAAAATGGTTCTTTAAAGTTCTGTATAGATTCGGAGAGTGTTTCCCTTTTCCCTTGGAAAAGGTTCCATATTGAACCTGTTTAGATATTTAAAATCATTAACCACCCTAAAGGAACCCTTTTCCACTGACAATTTGCTGGTGCTTAAGCAGGATCCATTCCATACTTCTGTTCTGCCAAACTGGTTGGTTCCAGCACCAAAATCCTGCTGGTCTGGAATCAAGAACCAGTGAAGTCGGATATTTCATCACACTGTGAGCAGTTATTTTTCTGAATGTAATTAAAATAATACAAAAAACTGTTTGGTGAGTTCTGAACCAACTCTGAATCAATAACATTCTCATCCACCACCACAGCATTCTGTAAAGTAGGTTCCATCTGTGAAAAAATGGTTCTTTGTGTTTCTGTGTACAATCTGTGTTTTTGCTCCTGAGAAAAGCTTCCTGTTTAGAAACAACTAACATTTCCACAAACCTTTGGCCACATAGCATACATTATAATCTTCCAGAACAGTAGGAGGAGCTTAGCTTAGCTGTCTATCAAACAAAGGGGCGGGGCAGTAAGGAGCAAGGTGTGACATGTGAAAGTTTAATTTCAGTGTGTAATGAGTGAATGTGAGATTGGAATGGAGGTAGTAGGAGTCAAGACTGCCATCGTCACATCCGAGACAAGTCCAAGACCAGGACTTGCTGAGATCGGATCAAAACTGTGTCTTAAGTGGGTCGAGCTGAAGTCAAGTGAAAGCAAGAGAGTCAAGATCAAGTTCATCAGAAGCCAAGTCTTTATTTCAGCTAGTTGGCTTCATGTGTTGTACTAATGATTAGGCTGTTTTCTAGAAAAAGGAATTAATTCTTGTCAAACTTTGTGCATGAGAAAAGGAAAGACAACTCAACCATTAGTTCAATAAATTGTCAGTTGAGACCAAGATCATACTTATGCCGCAGGTCACGTGCAGCAGGTCTTATACTTATGCAGCAGGTCACGTGATGTAAACTGACAGACACCAGCCAGGGCTCAGGGATCAGACTACACGATTTTTGCACGATTATGTCATGGCTGACAAATTTCCAGCGTCGGGACTGAGTATGAACTTCGGGAATGATGAACAGGCCCTGTAGTATGACATAATTGAGGAACAGGGATGTGGTGTCTGGGACGCAACACGACACGCTGACGAAAAATCTAGCATGTCAGAATTTTTTATTTTCTCGCCAAGTTTGACAACTCCTACGTTCCTTGACGTTCCTTCTGTAGCCATGATTGACAATTTCTTGACCCTCCTCCCCAATGACATGCAAAGACATGAACGATGATTGGTCAGGGTCAAGCTTGTAGTGTTGCCAGTCTTCCGACCAAGACACAGCAAGAATTTATGGCACTATGATCGCCTGACTTGACATGGTGACCATCGTGAAAGACAAAATATCGTGTAATCTGATCCCATTGTTAGCGAAACCAACGCCCAAAATTGTCTCGAGTCCTACTTACTATTGAAGAAAAAAACATTAACGGTGTATAAAACAAACGTCGAATCATGGGTAAGACGTGCTGTAGCGTGGCAGCAGGTCACGTGATGTAAACTGACAGACACCAGCCAGGGCCTTGTATTTGTAGATAAAATACTGTTAATTGAAATGTCCTGATTAGGGCCTCTGGTTAGACTTTCCAACATGTTTAGTAGATTAGTAGATTAGCACAACCTTGGACCACATAAAGCAGTTTAAAAATCCAGCTAAAGCAGTGTATTTTTAAAAGCCACGCCCACTGAGTTATATCTGGTGACAAAAATAGCAACTAGATGAACATAGGGGAAAAAATGCTCATTAGAAATTAGAACCAAATTAGAAATATGATATATTAATAAGATGAGCTGAGATTCTGTAGACTGCTGTTTTATCATCCATGCATTGGTGGTTTATTTACTTTAATTACACATGAAGTCAAATGATTCGGGAAGCTACCATAACAATAAGCAATCTCGACAATTTCATTATTGTTATTTATTTATGATTATAGTTTCTTAATAGGAATAGCAGATTTTATTTTCACGTGCTTTGCTTTTTTTTTAGTAAATAAGCTGATAAGTGCATTAAAATGAAAGGAATTGGGTGAACAATTATTAAATTATTACTGCAGTGTTACTTCTGCGAAATCCCAGCATGCATTTTGAACCGAAGTGGAGCATTTTGAATGTAATATTTTCCAGTTTGACTTTTAGATTTGCTGAATCAGCAGAGAGAGTTGTATTGTTTCATAATTGCTCTCCAATACATCTAAATCATTTTAAACGCAACAACACCACCACCACCACCAACAACAACAACAACAAAAGCAAGCCATTATCTCTATAACTAACATCTCCGCTCATTCTTTTACGCTTGATGTATGTGATAATTTGGTGTCACTTTCCCTTCCATTAAAGTTTTTCTTGCATTCGGTGTGTTTGCAGGTTGCTTACAGAAAATAAAACAGTAGAAGAAACACTAATGACATAACAATAATATAAATATAAAATGTGTTAATATACATGGAGACATAATAAATTTGCACCAGCTGGAGCATGGCGTGGTGTGTGTGTGTGTGTGTGTGTGTGTGTAGCCAGGTGGTGGAATAGAAGAGTTAATTACATGTGACAGCGTCACAGCAGATGGTTGTGGAGCTCTGGACAGGTTATTTCATGAGTGCCATTCATTTCCCAGAATGCACGCTTACACAGGCTCTTTCACATTACGCCAGCGGAGGGTGAAAAATGACACGGTGCTGCTTCGCTCCGTCGAGAACCGTTCCGAGGCAACGTGGAAACACTGTTCTCCACATCTCACCTGTTATACGATACTCACCGGGGTGCGCTGCGCTGTGGCCTCAGGGTCTTATTGCCTCCTGCGTTAGTGTGTACAACAACCTTATTTATACCACAGTGCTGTGGAATTCTTGTGTGGATTCATTTTCTATAACTGTAGCTGCAAATCACAGGTTTATATTAACGTGCTTGTTCCGATATGTTATCATTTCTATAGTAACAGCTCATTCATAGGGACTTGTACCAGGGACGCCTCATATAAATGGAGTAAAAAAACGTGTAATTGTTGATATAGTAAAGTTTTCTGGAGGGAGATATTCTTTAAATCTTTAAATGTCTCAAATATCGATGCTAGTAAAATATTGCTTACAAAATAATCCAAGTGAGACAGATGAATGCTATAGAATGAGGAGTCAAGGCTACATGATGTACACACAGTATAAAATACACAATCGTATTACAAACATATTAACTATATGATCCTGGTGTTGACCTTTATGATCAGATACCTGATCAGAAACAGAGGAAACACTCCTGAGCATGCAGCCAAGAGCTGTTTATAGCAAGGGGTCTTTACTTCCTCTCCATCTCCCCCGCTTCGTCTCTGTCTGGCTTAAGTTCAGCTTCATCAGCCATTTTTGGCAGGAAATCTAATCTGCCGATTTCCTTTTGTGTGTGTGTGTGTGTGTGTGTGTGCGTGCAGTGTGTAACTCTGCACCGAGCCGGAAGAGTTTCTATGTCTCTAATTGAACACTCAGAGTCTGCGATTCATCCAGACCATGCAGTCGCCAACGTGTGTTACATTTATTTCAGTAACTGGCTGCATTGAGATGGAAAAAAACCCACTGAAATATCCACAAACAAAATGGCTGCTGGTGGCTCACCCACGTTCTCAGTGGCACATGCCTTAATCAGAGAGTTGTTTTCACTCTTACAGTCAGGCTGCTTTAGTATAACTTTGTTATTCTCGTGTTTTAAAAACATCTATTGTGCCAGAGCAGTTGGAGATCACAATCGAGGAAACATCATGCTGCTGACACTTTCATTGTCTTGTTACAAAAGCAAACTTTTCTTCTCTCCAAAGTGCCACGCTCTATGTGTGACCGGGTTCTAGACAACCTTTTGTCTCTTGAAGCCTGCTAATTGGAAGAGATCAGATTACTTTTAAAGCTCAGGATGGCCTCAAGTTTTCTCTTCCAACCAGTGATAGATTGGATTAAAAAAAAAAAAAATCCTCAGAATGCTTCAGCAACGACAGAGGAAGGTTTTTACTCACACTCTTCTCTGAAATTAATGTTATTCCGACTCTTGGATCTTGAGCTTGTGGTCCTGTCTGTGTGGAGTTTTATGTTTTCCTCATGCTGTATGGGTTTCCTCCTGGTTCTCAAGTTTCTTCCCACCTTCCATTGGTGACACTAAATTGCTCCTAGTTGTGAACGTGTGTGTGCCTGGTTTATTCCCGCCTCACGCCCAGTGTTTCCTGGGATAGGCTCCGGATCTACCTCCACCATGACCAGGCTAAAATTGGTTTCCAATTGCTTTATTTTTCTACCAACACGATGATGAAACATATCCAAGTTCAGCCCTCTGCATACCTCATATTGGTTGCCATGAACAGTATGGTGTAATTGCAGAGCAAATGGCAGCTGCGTCAACTCCGAAGAACAAACACAGCAAGAGCCCAAATCTGTGATTGTTCTTTACAGCAAGAAGAGCTCAAGCTGGGGAGCAGTAATCTTCCTGTAGTTGTGGAAATTGTCATGAAATTTTAATAGTGCCTCCTGCAGGACTGGAGCAATCATACACAACAGCCAATACGAAACCAATACAAGTATGCAAGCGTGTACGGTCACGAAGTATGATTTCATCATCACGTGACCCTCATGCACTTGGTACGCTGAGACCTTTTTGGAGAACCAGACTGAATGACTGGTACTGGTTCATCTAAGTCAACTTCGTCAGATCAATCTACACTTCTAAAAACATGGTTCCTCCAGGGTTCTTCGTGTGCTTAACAATCCTGGGTTTCTATGTAAATCTTTTCTGAAAAGAAGATCCTCCCTTTTCTGGTTTTCTATCAGAAAATTTTGATTTCTGGACAGAATCTTTTAATAATAATAATAATAATAATAATAATAATAATAATAATTATTATTATTATTATTATTATTATTATTATTCTCCTAATGAAGCAGGTGATGCTTCATTATGTGGCCTTCAAAAACACCAAACATCATCAAACCTCATTAGACCACTAATTTCCACTTTCTGTAAGACCACTCTCTGAACCTCCACATAAACACATGCCTGCCTTCATTCCACTCAGCCTCTTGTACGCTTCACTTTAACTCCTGTAAGTATATGCCAAGTGTTCTTGACGTATATTAACATCAGCGAGAAGAGAAACTCTGAAGTGCTGTGAGAATTATGGAACGTGTCGGACTTGTTTATCCGCTCATTTCAGGAAGCAGCGGACGCCTGAAGAGAGTAAATAAGTGAGAAAGTAGGAGTTAGGTGTCAGTCATTGTGATTTCGAGCAGCGTTCTCTCAGGCACACTTGGCACTCCGTAGCCGCCTCTTTAATGAACTTGGCTTGCTTTAATTGATTGATGCACAACACAAAGACGCTGTTGACTGAGACTTAGTCACGCTGTTTGTTCTCACAAGGATGATTCAGAAGCTGATCCCTGATGCAATTCATTTCATGACTGGGTTTAAGAAAATGCTTGTGGTTATTTTAATGTTTCTTCCACATTTAGCATTTGATTTGATTTGATTTGTCATTGGAATTATTATCATTTTAATTCATAATTTTATTTATCTATCGATTTATCCGTTTAATTTTTAATTCTCAGTAAATTACAATACATTGTGTAGCTGCAATCAGGTAAAGAAAAAAAGAAGTGATTTTGGAAAATCTTCACTGAAAACATAATTGTTTTTTTTCTATTTTTCTAATATATGTAAATATATATATATAAATGTAAATATACATGTAAAAAACATATTTTCCACCTGATTTTCTTTATTTCTATCATTTCAAAGGCTCTGTCAGTAACTATTGTTTTATTTTTATTATTTTTAAATTATTTTTAAAAATTATTTCATTAGATAAAAATCAAAGAAACACAATCACACAAACAGAATTTTAAATTCTATTTATTTATTTATTTATTTATTGTTAATAGTCACAGAACCATTAAATTTTTTTTTTTTTTACCAAAACAATAACTAACTGAACAATATATTTCATAAAAACTGCTAAAAAAATACATCTTTAAACTTAAAACATTTAGGATTTGCAATTTAGATAGCATTTAAATGCACTTTTCTATGTATTGTTATTTCCTGTCTAGCTGAGCTCAAGTAGTTGTTGTTGTTGTTGTTGTTGAAAACATTGGTCTTTAAGAATATAAAGGTTTTACAGACTTTCAAGAGTCCAATCATTTTTGATTCAGTTACACATCCAGAATATATTCAATATGAAATTAATCTTAATAGATTAACATTTAAACTCCTGCAAACTCAAATAAGAGATCTTTGACATCTAGAACCACCATTACACAGCCACCAGGAATGAGAAGAACCTTGTATGGGATATCAGCAGAGATATGACATTCTCTCTGCCCCTCAGATCCGGAGGCAGGGTGGTATCCCGTTGCTGGTGGACCTGCTGGATCATCGGATGGCGGAGGTTCACCGGAGCGCCTGCGGAGCTCTGAGGAACCTTGTCTATGGGAAAGCTAACGATGACAACAAGATCGCCCTGAAGAACTGCGGAGGAATCCCAGCGCTGGTGCGTCTTCTGAGGAAAACCTCAGACGTAGACATCCGGGAGCTAGTTACAGGTAAGACATGGTGTATGGTCTTTAACTTAGTCCTGATCTTTAGTGAAGTCCATTCTGGTGAGGGAGACATCAAGGCGGAAATCTAGCGTGGTCACGGCTTTGATGAGATTGGACCATAAAATGACTTATGTTGTGAATGTTATCTTACTTGGCAGATGCTTTGATTCTTATTTAAGATTTTGATGCTTAAAGATTATCAGTTATTATTATCATTTTAATAACTAATGTTAATTAGTTAATTAGTTAAAATTAGTTAATTAGTTAATCAATGTTAATGTTAACTAATAACTAATATTAATCATTTTAATAATTAATGAAATGCCTCTAGTTTGAGAGCTGTCAGCAACCCTGCCAATAACCACACCTTCACCTTCTCAGCCACGCCCCTTCTCAGCCAAGCCAAGCCATTGCCAGCTGTAACTACAAAGCCGTTGTATACAGTGAATAACTTGTATATTTGTGTTTATTTTGTTTGGCCTTGTTGCTTTAAATTGAGTGTAATACTGTACAAACGCTCTGCTATTTCAATGGATTTCTATGGAGTTCATGCTTCAGTCATGCTCTTGAGTCAAAATAATAGACATATTATGAAACAAGAGCAAAAATGACCTGCCTCTGGTGGTGTGGATTGAAATTAAATGAATTTTAAAACAGAACTGAATTAGGTCTTGACATGCTGCATGGCGTGAGCCTTGGGAGTCCAGGGATGAAATCTTTATGATTACAGCAGCAGTTCTTAGATACAAATCTACAGTAGACAAGTGAGATTATCCGCTCAAGGACAGGTGAGACCTTGGGCATGTTTTTGGGAAATACATATCCTCAGGATACGTGTGTGGATAAAGCATAATTCAGAGCCTCAGCTTTTGCGGTCTTGTCTTGTGTGTCTTGTGTGAAATGTCAGTTTTTACCCCAGAATGATTAAAAAAAAATCTTACTTTAATCTAATGCATCCTCTTCAAAATATCCTTATTCAGACTTAGATGTGACATTGTCTTTTAATAATCTCTAAACTCGCTTGTCTAATGACACATGTCCAACAAGTCTGGGTTTCCCGTTTCAGGGAAATTAACTCCATTACTGCATAATTTATCCACCAATGGACTGACAAGTGTTTAGCAAAAGTGCTTCAGAAATATCCATCCTGTTTTCTTGGCTTAGTTCGCTCCTCTTGTGCTTCTGGTTCTCACTCTGAAGAAGATGGAGAGATGGAGTATGATAAGCTTATTGATCTTCTCTCATTGTGTGGGTTGCCAAGGTGAGACCTGCTTCTTGTAGGTCACAGGTCTTATTGAGTTTACAACAAAGAATGCTGGGAGTTATTGTTATTACTGGAGTCATGGGATATGTCATCAATGCAGGAAAATGTATCTCCTCATATACACTGAGTGAAGAAGTGTAAGTGTAAGTCCTGAGGTAAGGTTATTGAACTGTCAGTTCCTCCATGCTCTCCTCTAGGTTCTTCGGTTTCCTCCTACATCCCACATGCCAGTATGTGGATTCCTTAATCTGAATTGTCCCTACATCTGAAGGAGGATGTGAATAGGTGCTTTCGGACCAGAGGAACATGTTCATAGTTCTTAGAGGAACTTAGTTGGAGGAAGGTCCCCCTTTTTTGTTCGTCGCACTGCAGGAACCAAGAACAATCATAGTTCTTAGAATGCTGTTCTGAAGGACTTTTTTAGTCCCTACTTCAAGGTAGGTTTTCTCCCAGCACAAGAGGAACCATTATTGACTTAAGTGTACACTGATTGGTCGAACATGAGCCAATGCATCACCGGCAACCGCCATTTTTAAAAATCTGTGTAAAATGTTAGCCGTGTAAACAACAGCTCTTAACATTAGCATTTAAAAATGGGGGGAAAAAACACAGACAAATGGACCGACAGTAAAGTCCAAGCTTTATTGAGCGTATGTATATGCAAATACAGCACGATTTAGACATGTCTAAGCGAAATATAAAAATCTTGCTAGCATTTCCTGCTAACGTCACGCTAGAAAGCCAGCTTACATCACTTCAGCGTTTCTACTGGTGGCGCGAAGGCAAACAGAAAAAAAGCCCTTGAAGGTGTGTAGTTCTCAGGGGAGCTTCCCAGTGGGTGGTTCCTCTCAAGAAGTCCCGAGAACTGTTTGGTCCAAAAGCGCCTATAGTATGTCCTGTGATGGACTGGTGTTCCAGGGTGTGTTCCCACCATGACCGTGACCAGGATAAAGCTGTTACTGAAAATGAATGAAAGAAACAAAGAAAGAATGAATGAATATTATACTCTAGTTATAATGAGTACTAGAGTGTTCTTAAAGGTTCTATATAGGAACCTACAGCAGAGATTTCCTATCAAAGGGTATTCCAAGTAGAACCTATGGAAGAAGCTAGTTAGCCATAACCCTTGAAGAAGGGTGATCTTATTAGTGCATTATCATCCTGCTAGTATCAAGCTTTTGCTAGCTATAGTGTAGCATTTATCTCTTCCTTTTTTTCTCTGTCTTTCCCATACAGAATAGGAGACATTCATCAAACTACATGTTTAAATAATGCTGTACGTTTCCCAAACATGTTCATGAAGCCATTGTGGCTGTTAGTGGAAACGAAGAGCTTTATAGTAGATAGCGGATGTATGTGGCTATGCCAGAGAAGCCTGCTAAATGCAGATTACCATATAAATTAAACTCCATGCTGCGCAGCATACTTAGAGTGGCCGCTCTCACTGTTTAATCAGCCGGCCGGAGACCCAGAGGATTCTCATCCTCTCTGCCTCTAATAAGCCAGTGAATCAGAGTCATGCTTGGCCTGCCTTTGTAGAACCACAGGAATTTAGGAACTGTTAACTGGAGAAAGGTTCCTGAGGATATTTTGGGTTGCTGCTGGTTCTGGTTCTGCCGTAGAGGCAAACTGATCATAGGTGGGTTGCTTTTTAAGAGTAAATGAGAGCAGATCATTTGCTTTGCCTCATTCTCTTCCTCCAAAGATGAGAAGTTGAGAATTAGACCTGAATGCAGTGCAGTTTGGGTTACTGTTTATGATTATGATTTTGGATATTTCTGTGATGACCCTGTCTACATGTGTTTTGACCCATACAGTGGACTTTGGTTTGCCATCAGTAAAGCACATGCATGCTAAATTCACCACATAGGGATCCTTTCACCTCCTCAGAAAAAGACTAGAGTTTGGGATGCCAGCATGACTGTTTCCTGATAGTGTCATAGTCAAGACCACCTAAACTGAGACCAAATCATGACCAAGACCAAGACTTTGAGGGGTTGAGATCAAGTCAAGACCAAGACCAAGGCA
>JAOTRR010000028.1:1257312-1268202 GCA_028570945.1 Gogo arcuatus | reverse complement strand
GCAATATAGACACGATGAAGTAGGCAGGATGCTGGATCCTGATATTCCACCTGGAGTTGTAACTTTGTGGGGACATGTGAATGGAGTTTCATTACTGTTTAGCTCTCAACACTTGTAGACACTTAAATGCACTGTGATTAAAGTCTTTAGATCAGATGGATCTCAAGATGGCTGGGAAGGGCTGAGGTGGTATTTCTCTCTTGATAAAAGGTGCTATGTGTAAGAATTTGTAAGATTTTTTGTTTAAAACATACACGGCATGTTTGATTCATTACCTGCAGGCGAGTCAATTCGATTTGAATCACTTTCTCACTTGGAAGACCACTTCACTCAGATGCTCTCAGACCTGTGTGGCATCGCTGAGTTCAGGAGGACGAGGAGAACACACAAACACACACACCAAGTTTCCATTCAAACACACTAAACACTTTATACATGAACGGCAAGTGAACTAAAGCGAAAAAGCGATTCGGCTCTGAATCGACTCACCTAAAGAAAGTAAATCAATCATGGCGTGTATTATGGCATTAACTTAGTCTCAAAAGTCACACACACGCGTGTATGTGATACGAACACGCAGAACAGTGAGCGGAAAACAGACCTCACGTGGGCACATTTCTAAGTAATATGCCGATCCAGTAGGAGAAGTGCAAACACGTACAGCTTGTGCACTGATGCATCCACAAAATCAAGTGTACACCCATGTGCACATCCGCGTTGCCCGAAGCTGAGTCCACAGACGTATACTTGGGCCTTTACTGCACACTCAAGACTCAAGTATACTCCAGAGGACGCAGAACGCGCACTGTGTGCGTGACGCAAATTCCATCATGTGCAAAGTCCGTGTGCACAGAGATTTTGTGCCACGCGGACTGTGCACGTTAACTGCGCACGTGCAAAACTGAGTGTACCGTAAGGCCCAAGTATACTTCCGCGGACTCAGCTTTGTGCAGCATGGACATGCGCATAGGTGTATCCAACGTATACTTGATTTTGTGGACACGCCAGTGCACAAGTTGAACGCATGCGCACTTCTCCTACTGGATCGGTGTATTACTGCACACTCAGTTTCACCCGTACAGTCAACGCATACAGTCCATGCAGACACAAAATCTGGGTGCTGCACAGACTGTCCACACGGACTGTGCGCATGATGGAATTTGTGTTGTGCGTATTGCATGCAGTGTGCAGATCGGGTCCGCTATAGTATACTTGGGCCTTAATACGCCGATCCAGTAGCGGTAGTGCACTGACGCGTCTGCAAAATCAAGTATACCATGTCTGCTGAAGTATACTCGGGCCTTAAGGAGGGTTAAGCGAGCACTCCTCACAAAATCAGAGGTGAATAAATGAATCATGTAAAAAAAAAGTGAAAAGAAATTGTGTGTAAAAAAATCGTGTGAAAAACAAATTGTGTAAAAAAAAGTGAAAATAAATGAATGTGTGTGTGTGCAAAATTGGTTACAAATTCAAAAAAAAAAACATTAAAGCCATGATTGCATAAGCACTGACCCTCTAAATTAGACTGCGGAAATCGCTTTCCATCAGCAGTGATATTTAGAAGAACCCAGAGTTTGTTAGAGAACATACACTATATGTCCCTCCTAATGATGGAGTTCAGGTGTTTCAGCCACACCCAATTCTAACAGGTGCATAAAATCAAGCACATAGCCATGCAATCTCTCAACACAAATATTAGCAGTAGAATGGGTCATACTGAAGAACTGAAGTGCTCAGTGACTTGAAACATGGCACCGTTACAGGATGCCAGCTTCATGCCACTTTTTAGCAGCAACAGCAGCTCAGCTACGAAGTGGTAGACCACGCAAACTCACAGAGCGGGCTGCCGAGCACTGAAGTGTGTCGCATCTCTGTTGCATCAGTGACTACAGAGTTCCAAACTGCCTCGAGAAGCAACATCAGCACAAGACCTGTGCCCAAGCTTGGGCTGGAGTGGTGGGCCTGCTCACCTTTCCCAGAAACCTCTGTGCTAAGTAGCGAATCACCATTTTCGATGCCATCGATATTCCACAACAATGCGTAAACAATCTGTAACAATGCGACAACATCATAGGCTATAGATCATAAATTGTAATGTGAAATTGAAGATATTTCACCAAAGTAGTTAGATTTTCAATTCTTTCGACCAATTCATTCTGTTTTCGCTTTTTGATGGTTCTTCCATTGTAATGGACTAGAACTGGCCTGGGCTGTCTTGTGTGCAGTAACAAAAGAAAGAAAATATCAGGCATATTGTGTTCAGTACTTCCACTTATAACACGCTGATGAAGAAAGTTCAAAATGTGTTTCAAAAGGATCACTAACAGTGAATTTGCATATTTAAGCAAAAACAATGCATTGGATTCTGGGAAGGGTGAGCTGGCCCTTTAATGTTCGTGTTAATGATAATGCTACTGCATGCAAAGCCATTTTACACAGTTGTTTGCTTCCAACTTTATGGCAACAGTTTGAGGAAGAATCGTTCCTTTTCCAGCATGATAATGACCCAGTGCACATAGTATGAGCTCCAAAAAGATATGATTTGAAGTGTTTGATGTGGAGGAACTCGAGTGTCCTGTACAGAGCCTTGACCTCAACCCCACTGAACATCTTTGGGATGACTGGAACATCGATTGCAAATACTTTTTAATTGTGAATATTTCTACTTATGCAGTTCACTGTATGTCACTGTACAAATATAATTAGCCATTTATATTTCACCTTTTAATTTCTTCATATTTACACTGTACATATTGATCACTGTATTTCCCATCTTACTGTACATTCTATTCATCGACTTAATCTACACTTTACTGCTAATTCACTACTCAGGAACTACATTTTTTCTGCAAAGATATTTTTAATGGGATTAATTTTACATCACAGAATAGTGGGTTGTTCTTTAGATGAGAATTTCTGGAATAAAAATCTCTAATGCATCAAATAAATGGGATATTACATGCCTAATATTCGAATAGTTCTTTAGTGTTCTAGGAAATGTGTCCCTTTTTGTGGAAACTGAACAACGAAAATAAAAAGTTAAAATAAAAATTGTTTTAAAAAACAGAAAAATCCTTTCCCTAGTTCTTTAGCCAGAAATAATAATAAGCAAAATAATTTAATTAATTTTTTTATTCAATTATGAAATAAATTCCAGAGTAAATGTCTTATATGGCTGCTGTTTTGTTTGTTTGTTTTTAACAATGAATGTGATCCCTGTCTGCAAAAATAGTTTGTTAAACTTAACAGTTTGTTGAAAGAAAGAAAGAAAGAAAGAAAGAAAGAAAGAAAGAAAGAAAGAAAGAAAGAAATCGACTGATGTGCATGTTAGTATTTATTTTTTATAAAATGTCGTCCAGGGATGACAAGTTTGTGACAAAACAAAGAAAATGTCCCAAAATATTACTTCTACGCCGCTTTTAAAGTATAAAAATCACTCTAATTGTACAATGTACAATAAATGTTTAAAGTAGCGTTACACAATTATTATTTTGTCAAAGAATCTGTATTTAAACACACACAAACACACACACACAAACTGTATTCGGGTTAAAAGTGAGGACCTGGCAACATTTCCGCTTTCAGGTCCGGAAAGAAATCAAAGTACCCGTATGTGTTGCTCTGACTTCTGTTTACGAACGTCCTCACGTACATACGTAAGCACGTAGGCCAGAGGCGCATTCCGATTGGCTAGAACTAGTGTCAACGTCCTCACGTAGCGTTGCCAAACAATGGGCAGGAAAAAAGCCACGTTGACGAGCTAGACTCAAGTCTTAGGTTTTTTTGTCGTTGTGGGAAGATTTTTCTCCAAACACGAAGGTTGTTTTTTATTTTTATTTTGACATTTTTTTGTTTTGATTGGTCATGTCATCGCCGCCGAAAGAGAAAAACGAAACCAGAGCTGGACATCCCCCTGCTGGTATTAAACCCTCTGCTGTTTTTCTTATGCAAACGGTGTAGTCGTGCATTAGGCCAGTTAATCACAGTGTCATGCTTCAGGGACATTTATTACAGAAATCTGAAGGGATGATGCAGTAAATTAACAGTTAGAAAGTTCTTGTGTTGTATCCAGTTTGTGCACATTGTGTTTTTATATTTATTAAAACTGAAAATGGCAGTGCAGTGTGTGAACTTGTTTAGTATAAAGTACACAGAACAGCAGGTAACAGAAGGCCTGGGCGGAAACCCCACCAAGATTTTAAAGAAATCATAACGTGACATTTTGCATCCAAATCTGATGACTTTATAATCATTAAACCCCATTAAAACCTTACAAGCCATTTCTGAGATTATTAATCAGTTCTGTTCGAGCCCCGAGTCAGTGTTTAACCCCCTGAGCCCCGAGTCAGTGTTTAACCTCCTGGGCCCCGAGTCAGTGTTTAACCCCCTGAGCCCCGAGTCAGTGTTTAACCCCCTGGGCCCCGAGTCAGTGAATCCTGAGTCAGTATTTAAACTAGTGAATCCTGAGTCAGTATTTAAACTAGTGAATCCCGAGTCAGTGAATCCTGAGTCAGTGAATCCTGAGTCAGTGTTTAACTCTGAATTCCGAGTCTTTGGGTCAGTGTTCGAGTCTGTTAATCCTGAGTTAATGAATCAGTGTTTGACAGAGTGATTAAGTCAATGTTTAACTCTGACTCACTGACTCAGGATTCACAGAATTTGACTCAGAATGTTGATTGTTTCAAGCTCACATACTTGTAACTGAATAAACCCCTGCACCTGGAAGACTTTCGACGCTAAATCCTCTGAAAAAGTTTTTTGGGTTTTTTTTTTTTTTTTTTTTTTGCTGGAAATGATCCTCCCTCGACTGCTTCATCTTAAAGATTATCACTTCATACTTGTAAGTTTCTGTTTTGAGCAACAGTGTGATATCAAGTTAAAAGAAAAGCCTAAGCAGCTGATATAAAGTGTGTCTGCATATTTATTTATCTTAATAGCCAGCATGCTTTGTAAATCCTGTGCACGACTCTGCGACTCGTCTTTATGCGAAATGCAATGCAAGTGTCAAAATTTGAGTATTAAACTGTTTGAAACATTGTAGTGTTAGGACGCAGAGATGAAACCGCTTGATTATAACTGACTGACTTTTATGTCATCTGGGATCAGTGAAAGCAGGAGGGATGAGGATAGTCCAGAAACACCAGTCTGCTGACTCCACGTCGGACAGGAAGGAAGACAAGGACAGTAAAGAGTTTGAGAGCTGCAGGTGAGCTGAAAGTTTTCCTTCCTCACATGAATCACTTCCCAGCCTTTACTCTGTTCTCTCCCCGGCATGCACAGTCTGCTTTCAGCTCCATTACTGACCTGAAACGCTAACGCTAGATTGCTTTTCGATCAGATTTGACGTATTTTCTGATCTAGTGTGTGATATTGAGAGAAGGCTGGTTTATACTTCAGCGTTGAAGTGTATCAGAGAGGGGGATTATGGGTAAGCGTGGCACAGCCACCTCACGTCTCAAAGTAGCTAAGAGGATGCCAGTATCAGGTATTGGACAGTATTTGAACCTCTTATAATGATAAAAATACAGATTGGTTCCTAGCGTTCATACAGATCTGCGATTTCTGTTTGTTGGAACTGGTTTTGTGTGTCACACTAACACGCTGCACCAAAATACAACACCATAAAGTGTTTTATTCCTCTTACACCACAACAATCTGCCTACTGAAATGGTCCGAGGTCCATGCCACGCCCCCTGGTTAATCTAAACAACACTTGACACTAGTTTAGTGAACTCACTGAATATAGAGAGCAGTGAAAAGATTTTTTTAACAAGCGAACGAACCACCACTGCTGCTAACGAGCTAACAAAGTGCTGTTCTAGAGCCATGTATACGTTTCGAGAGCGTTTAGTTGGACGAATATGAAGATTTGTACAAATATTCATCTAAAGAAATTTTTACTGTAAATGAAGAACGATAAAATTAAGAATGCAAGAATATTTCTAACCCTAGAGCTATTTGCTTTCTCCAGATATAATATTGCGTTGGTGTCCGTAACACTAAAGGAAGCACCGATTTTGATTTCAGTGGCCCTTTAATGTTGTGGAAAGTTGCTGAAACAAATTTTTTCCCTCTCTTGTAGCTTGAAGTTAATAAGTTTGGGGGGGGAAAAAAACAAAAATAAAACCACACACAATTTGTCATGTTGCCGAAAAGCTGCATCTTCTGTCCTGGAGATGCTGGAAAACTACAGCTCTGACACTGGAGACTCCTTCCATAAATTTTAAATAAACGTCTCCTTACAGAAAACTTCACCATATCAACGATTTTTTAAAACTCGTTTATGTGGAGCGTCCACCATACACGCCCCTGTGAACGAGCTGTTACTATAGAAACGATAACGTATCAGAACAAACGCATTAATATAAACCTGCGCTACTGTCAGAGCTGCTGTTACGGAAAATTAATCAACACCTTCTGACCAATCTGGAAGATCTCTGGCCAGAATGATCTTCAGTTGTAGTGTCAATTTTTATTTTCTTTTTAAACAGAAAAAAATGACAGATTTAAGAGGCAACGTCGCAATTTTATTATAAAACTCAGATTTTTATTTAATTACTTAATAGCCGAGCAGGAACAAAAGAAGAAACTGATTACTAAGGCAACACATTCTGACCAATCAGATTCCAGAATTCAACACTGATATAGGCTTAATACACGTTTTTTTTGTTACATACTTGGTTCGTGAATCATGTCTCATTTCTAAGGCAATAAAAATACTATTCATGCTGCGTTAGATACTCAGTCACAGGTGAGCAGTTCTCAGCAAGCTGGAGAAGGTGGGGGGGGGGCAAGCTGGAGAAGGGGGGGGCAAGCTGGTTGGCTTTTTCCACCAAAGAAAAATCCCATCTGCTCTTATTTGTCATTTTCTTTCTAAGCTGCAGGACAGATAAGATAAGATTCCCACATGTCCACGTCATGAGCATTTCTCACCACAGCAGCTCCAGAAACATTTCAGTCGGCGTAATGGAGACTGATTTTATTGTTGGCAGAAAGTGGAAAGCTCACGTGGCTCAGCTTTGGGTGTGTTCTCTCTCTGATGATCCGACTGCCCATATGACCACATCGTCTTCCCTTCTTCCCTTTTTCCTTTCTGGTAAATTGTTAAGTTCATTTTTGTGCTCTGAGAAGGCGGTGAGTCACATTGTGCTATTTAGATCCCTCTTAATCACGTTATTGTCGACATCGTTTACTCTGTGTGTGTGTGTGTGTGTGTGTGTGTGTGTGAGTGTGCGCGCGTGTGCCCGCATGTGCGCCACTTTGCCGTTAGCACTGAATTGAGTGTTGTGTTAGCTCACCTTCCTGCACTGTTTGCCCTTCGCCCCAGCGTCTGATTGCTGATCTTCATCTCCTGTGGAGCAGCGCTTTCAGGTCAGGTCTTATCAGTTCCCCGAAGCTAGCTGCCCACTCAGCCTGCTGGAGAGCCCTGATTACTCTATCACACCGAAAAGATACCCACATGACCTTTACCTGCTCTTTACTGCACTTTCCCAAGAACGGAGATTCATCCAGAATGAGGTTTGAAATGCCAAAAAAGCGCCAGAAATGTTACAGCAAAACCCCCGTTATTGGTTTTGGCATCGTCTTGGATTACTGGCAAGCAGAGTAGGAATTTCCTGTGCAATGTTTTTTTTTCCCCCTCTATGTAGGCCGTTTGTGCTTGGGCGTGTAATCATAGTTTGGTGTTGGTTTGGTATGTAGAATGTGTGTCTGTCCAACATGCACCAAATGAGTACAGTGATGCACCAAAAAAATTATCTACTCAAAAATAGCAGTTCATGATTACCATGGAAACCTGGTGTGGAAAAAAAAAAAAAAAAGAGTCGGACTCAACGCCAACAGCACTGACAGTAATGTCTTAGTCACCAACAAGTCCTCCTTTTCCTCATGTGTACACTTCAGATACTCTTAAAATACTGTATATCAAGAAAAACTGCTTCAGACATTCGACCTTGCTGTGACCTTGACCCTGTTGGACAAATTCCTAAATCTAGTCAGATCTGCTGCTTACAGTGGTCATTCCATGTACATCCTACAGACATTCAACCACTCGCTCTCAAAATATCGCACTAGCGAGAATCTCAGTTGGACAGAGGAACAATTTTTTCATTTTCCGTCATTTTTTCCTTCTCGTCGTATGTTTTCGAATTTGTCCATCTGTCTGAGATTCTCGTTGTTAGCGCAATATCTCAAGATCGAATGGTTGAATGATTGTAGGATTAATGGAATGATCATCGTCGTAACCAGCAGATGATCTGAATAGATTTCAGAAACAGGGTCAAGGTCACAGCAAGGTCAGATGTCTGAAATAGTTTTTCTTCAACAGCTTCCTTCCTGTCTGAAGTATATTTTAAGGGGATTTCAGACGTCCACGTTAGGAACAAGAAGGACTCGACTTGTTGGTAGCGGAGGCATCGCTGTCAACGCTGTTGGTGTCTGTACTGCAAGGCGAGCGAGAGTGTGACGATATGGATTCATATGCTCAATTTCCGATCTCTGACGAGAATAAAACTAAGGAAACGCCCCCTCGATTTGGAATTCTTGCACGGAAACTCGGGAGGTTCTCCTCGGCCTGAAATTCTCTACTTTTAAATGAGACTGAAATAAATAAATAATGATAAATACATCATGAACATTGTCACTAATGTTAGGTTGTTGCTAGTTCATGAGTGTTTGGTGTTTGGACAAAACAAACAAAAGGCATGTTTTAATGGAGGAGTCCACTTTTTCCCTCATTTCCATCACTCGAAGTCGTGACTCTGACTTCCTACGAGGGCTGAACAATACAACATAATATCGATATCGTGATAAATTACTCCATGGCTTTTAAAGGTTTTTTTTTTTTTTAATATAAAATACAAACTACATGGCATAGATTTTTACAAATTATTTTACAGATTCATTGTTTGAAGGCATTAAATTAAAGTATAATCAAAATGCAGTTAATGTTTTGTTGTCGGTTTATCATTAGATCTTGATGCGTGTCGTGTATTGTACAAATGTGTTCAAGTATTGTGATGTGATATTTTTGGCGTATCACCCAGCCCTACTTCCTGCTACTGAGTTAAGTCGTAAAATTATAAAAATATAGTCTGGTTTGATCTCCTTTTTTAAGATATCATACCCATAAAACCTATTTGTGGATCTGGAATAGTGTTTGACTTATTGAGTGATTTGTCTGCTTGTGCTTATTGCAAATAACTAAAACAAGTAAATGTTTGCTTGTGAGTGATTTTGATAGTGGTGGGCGGGTCAAGGTGGGATTGGTCGGAGCCTCTGCTTGAAAATGTATCAAGTAAGGATGAAGACATCAGACGTGTCAGCTAGGAGGCTGTTACATGGTGTGTGTGTTTGTCAGCGCTAGTCATGTAACATTTTTGTTTTACTCCCAGTCAACATGCCAGGGTACACTTTATATACTAGACCACCTGCGCCACACACACACACACACACACACACAGAGACAGAGCACCTTCTGCCTCTGAAAGGGCTCATAGCCAGTGTGAGGACAACGAGCAGGTGCAAAAATTGCACATTTGTCGCGGCAAGTGGAGCGAAATGGCCTGGGGAGAACCTGCCGCATGCAATCTGGCTTCTTCAGACAGACAGCAGGGTGAAGCTCAATCGCTCTAAAGCGCTGATGTGATGTGCCACACGCCCGCTGAGCAGGAACCGCCTTCTCCACCGGTACCTGAGACGCTCCTGCGGGTCAGGCTCCAGAGGAACGACCGTTTAACCGAGAGTGATTTGTTCGAGGCTTCGTGCTGAGCTGAAACAGCCAGACGTATTTAATTGGGTTTCAGGGGTCACGGACTTCTCTATAGACGTCACTGTGAAGTACGGCAGAACATTCCTCCTCGTTTCTGGTCCTGTGTCTCAGATCAGCAGGAAGGACAATTTCTGATTAGCACGAATCTTTATGCTCATGGACTGACGCTGAAGCTTGAGGTCAAGTTTTGGTTTGTTTTTATTGCCTGAAATTATGCTCTAATAATATAGACGTGTCCTTAAGTGCTGTTTTAATAAAACAGTCAATAAATAAATACCTCTACTGAAAAATGAACACTTAATACAAGAACTGAAACTAAAATAATCGATTAAATAAAGATTTTGAGGCCATATTGTTTGAGTCTGGTTTATTTGTTTATTTTTACCCCAAATGACTTTCATTCATTGTTTTAGCTTGATTGACATGTGCATCTGTCTGTCTGATTGTTTATCTGTCTCCCTGTGTCTGTCTATATGTTTGTCTGTTTATCTGTCTCTCTATCAGTGTCTGTCTGTTGATCTATCTGCTAATCTGGCTGTCTGTCTGATTAGCTGTCTCTCTCTCTCTCTCTGTCTATCCTTATGTCTAAATGCCGAAACTGTGATAAACTTTAACACAACCTCTTGCTAACTGTAGCAGCCAGAGGCGTGATGTTGATTTTTATTAAATGAATCTTTGGAGCATGTCCTGCTCCGTGTGTGAATCAAGCACTGAAGTGCGAGTGTGATGAGGCTCAGAGGAGAGGAACATTCACTGACAGTTTGATGATCGTTATTTTCATGCTAGTTTCCTCCCGGGGAGAGATCCGCGCCCGAGTAATCGTGTTTTAGTCCTGTTGATAGTTTGCTGTGGAACGATGCGAGTGTCTTTCTCATTACTGCAGCAGGAGTGTGTGTCGTGTGTAGTGTGCAATGTATTGTGCAGTGTGTAATGTATAGTGTGTAGTGGATAGTGTGCAGCGTGCAGTGTAGTGTGCAGTGTGTAATGTATAGTGTGTAGTGGATAGTGTGCAGTGTGCAATGTATTGTGCAGTGTGTAATGTATAGTGTGTAGTGGATAGTGTGCAGCGTGCAGTGTAGTGTGCAGTGTGTAATGTATAGTGTGTAGTGGATAGTGTGCAG
>JAOTRR010000028.1:1233705-1249755 GCA_028570945.1 Gogo arcuatus | reverse complement strand
TCTATTTGTACAGTCAGTCACACAGCAGCTCTTTCACATTTTACATCTGTTTTTTGTGTGTTTTCACGGCATTAGAGCTGTGTTACTTCCACCTATGATGAAGTCATGCGCATTCCCACTATTGTATGTTATTCTGCCCTCTGCTGTTGAAACAACACAATTACAGCGAGGAAAAACTAAGAGATTGCACCTCCTGATAATAATCGCGGTTCTTTTTTTTTTTCATCGATTCGAATCGTCATAAATTTCTATCACGATTTATCACACGATATATAATTACATGCCTATTTCTTTGCCTTCTGTATCTTTGCTTTTTTGTGGTATAAATAATCAGTAAAAATTCATCAAAAATAATAAATCAAATTTAGAAACATTTTAGTAGAATGTTTAAGTGGAAAAATAAATGATCAGGTCATGTTGGCTCGGTTGGGGAAAAAAACATACCTGTCACTTTCATGGTAACATTTTTAGTAGGTTTTGATTCTATAGAAGTCAAAACCATACAAAAATCTCCAACCAAAATAGCTGTAAGGGTTGATAGTATTTTGTTATTATCATGATGTAAGTTTCTCTGATGAACACACGGAGGGCTGCAATAAAGAAAAATACCTTAAAAGTTACACATTTTGTACCAAATGATGGTGTCGGGTTCACTTTCATGTAAAATGTATCAATAACATTTACTCTTGCTTGAGTGACATGTAAAAATAGATTTTTTTTTTAGATAACGTAGTCAAATCGACATTTGGAGCGAGCACCGTCCTATTGGAGAGCGAGTGTGGGTTTTTTTCCCTGGAGAGTTGCTGTGATGTTCTTCCTTCTTCCCTGAATGTGAGCTCTCTGGTTGTATTTTGGATTCCTGTTGAGCTTCAGATGAACTTCCTGTTTTATTCAGCTACAGTCCAGTGACGTCTGCTCAGAAGTATGAAGATGAACATGATTACAGAACGCCACGAAACCCCCAGCCTCGCTTGGCTTAATCATTTATTACAGCACTGATCCACGCTTGATCGGAGATCTCCCCTGACTGCTTTTCCCTGTGTGGAATTTCCTCAGAGCAGCACATTAGCATCGAAACTGCAGTTGTGCTGAACTTCAGGTTCCTACTTTATTTCTGCCCGAGTCCCGTTTTTGAGATATACAGTATCTTTCACTGCGTCAGATTATTTGTGTGGTTTGGGGATTTCCCTTTCACGACCCGACATGAATTCATTTAACAGCAGTTCATTTACAGGCAGGAACTCGTTCTCGGTTCTCTTTGGTGCGATTCTGTTCGGCCAATATTAAATAAACAGGAAATAAAAAGGAAAGGGGTGGGGCTGGAAATTTACTTGCAAAACACTTTCATGTGATTCTAAGAATTAGCAAAAGCACATCTCACCTTTCATTTATTTGTTTGTTTTCGTTCTTTGACTCGGATATTCAGAACCAATTCCACAGTCGGTTCCTCTGGCGTTAGAGTAGATGATGGGATGAGGAGCTGAAACATGAAACATGACTTGATGCTGTTTTTTCCTGCCACCATGTATGACGTTTAGAAGCGGACAGAGGTTACAGTGTTTAGATGGAAGATGACAGAAAAGCAGGAACTTGTAGTGAGTCTTGTACACGGTTGTTCCTGATGAATCCTGCACACGGACAAGAACATGAACCAGCACCATGTTTGAGTTTCCACTGAATGAAATCGTTTTGTGGCTTAATCAGTGTTGAAGAATTGTATAGCATTAAAAAATTGCTTTATAAGTATTTTTTCCTTTATGTCTGTATTCCATGATGTACAGACTGATATCAGTAGAAAAGTACAGAAATCGTGGCTTTAGTTTCAGACAGCAGGAAGCTGTAGATGCTATAAATCTCAATCCTCAGTAGGAAATGGTGATGTTTGCAGTGTTTGTTTCCTGCTCTTGAGTTTTAACCCGATCTTCCTGTGTGTGTGCTCCTGCTCCTCAGGGCGATAAGGACTTCACCCCGGCCGCGGCTCAGGTGGCTCACACGAAGCCCGTACCCTCAGTGCAGAAGCTGCCGCCGTCCCACCACATCAACCAGCACATTCACCAGCCCCGCAAGTGAACCTCCGCCTTCAAAAAGGACCACACCGCAATTTCCAACCAAATTCTCACTCAATTCCCATCTGATTCCCAGCCAGTCTCTAACTGATTCCCGAACTATTTTTTGTCAGTTCTCTTCTGATTCCCAGTCAATTTTCAACTAGTTCCCAAATGATTCCCAAACAATCCCTAACTGACTCCCAACTGATTCTCATCAGTTCCCAGATGTTCCCAGTTCCTGACCAATCTCCAGCCAGTTCCCAACTGATTTCCATCTGATTTCCAACCAAATTCCAGCCAGGTCCCAACTGATTACCCGTCAATTCCCAAACAAATCCTAGCTGTTTCCCAACCAGTTTCCAACAAATTTCTCCCCAGTTCCCAAATGATCACTGACCAGTTTACACCCAGTTTCCTACTAATTCCCAACCAGCTCCCAATCAGTTCCTAACCAGTTCCCAAGTCAGTGCTCAGGTTCATCAGGGGATTCCCAGCATTCCTCACGGCCTCTTCATCTGCACCTGCCAGTGTTCTGCCTTGACCAACATCCTGAGAATCCTTTTTCTCTCTCTCTCTCTCACTCACTCACTCACACACACACACACACACACACACACACACACACACAAAAAACCCTGCCCAGTTCTGTTCTCTCGTTCTCTGTAAAATCTCCTGCACTAATCCCGAGAGCTCCGTCACCGAGCACAGATCTGTGAGTTAACTTTATCGCTGTACTGAATGAAAGGTTAATTAGGGTTTTTTCAGTGTTTCTGTTTTAGACCAATGATTCCTGGAATGATGTAAAGTGTATAAATCAGTTTTTGTAAGTGGATGATGATGTTAGAAACTAGGTGTGGCTGTCTGAATAAAGAGTTAATATAAAATCATCAATGTTCCAGCCTGAGAGCCGTTATTGGACTCCGCCTACATAATTACGCCGTGGCCTTGTTCTCGACGTTTTCAGCGTCTACTGATCTACAGGTTTTAGGAAATATTTCTGTCAGATTTATTAATATTTCTCATTATGAGATAATTAGATAAATCCTACTTTAGACATTTTTTCTATTTAACATTGTCCTGCTCTTTTTAAAACATTGCTTTAAAAATCTCAAGAACTCTCTCTCTCTCTTTTTCTCTCTCTCTTTCTGTCTCTCTTTTCTCTTTCTCTTTCCTTCTTTCTTTCTCTTTTTCTCTCTCTCACTTTATCTCTCTTTCTGTCTCTTTCTCTCACTCTCTGTTACTTTCTCTAATTTTCTGTTTTTGTCTCTATTTTTCTCTCTATCTCACTTTCTCTGTCTCTTGCTCTCTCTCTCTCTCTCTCTCTCTCTCTCTCTCTCTCTTGCTTTCTGTAACTTTCTATCAGTTTTTCTGTCTCTCTATTTGTTTCTCTGTCTGTTCTTGTCCCTGTTTCTCTCTCTGTCTATCTGTCTTTGTTTTTCTTTCTCACTCTTTCTGTATTTCTCTCTCTCTCTCTCTGATCTGTACACACCAGGTGTCTGAGCACACACTGTTCGCTCTCACACGGGATTAAAAACTCGCCTGTTTTGTGGAAGCGGAACCTTTTGGAGCGCTGTTGTATTCAGGTCAAGGTCTTGCTGTTCCACAGTGTGTTATCTGCTGTTTACCTGGTGACTGAGATAAAAGCAGGTTCAGGGTCGTCGCGCCGTAGCGTTGGGTCTGTCTGACCTCGCTCGGGGTTTGTCTTTGATACGTCACCAACTACTGTCAGAGCTGCTGTTATGGAAAATCAATCAGCACCTTCTGACCAATCAGAATCCAGAACTCAACAGCACTGTGGGATAAGTTATGGATGATAGATAATAGTATTTTAAGTGATATAACAGCATTTGGTCTAAAAAGGCCACCAGGTTTATAAAGACTTTACACTGAGCGCTGTGGTACGGTTAAAAAAAAAAAATCAGTGTTTGATAACCATTCAGCTTATTCATTATTCATGTTAATTGTATTAGTAATTACTTAATTTAAATAGTTTCTTTTTTATAATTATTAAATTAATATTTTTATTTTATATATGTGTTTAAAAATAAGTGTTTAACAGAATGGATTCTCTAACTTTTATCTGCCATGATTTATTTATTTATTTGGAGGCTGTAATGCTTTCGATTTCGATCTATTTCAGTTCTGCATATTCCTCTACATCATCCACTAGAAGGCGCTGTCTCTGTGATTCCTTCTCTTCTTAAATCTTTGCTGCGCTCTGGAAAACAAATGCTGACTCCTGCAGAAAAGCTAAGCTTCTGTCGTCCCGCTCCAGTGAGCTGAGGGCTTAATAAAAGCCGCCGTCTCTCCTCATACAGCTCTTATGTCTTGGAAGAAGAAGAAAGAAATGAAAGCAGAATTCGTCTTCGATTTACAGCGCAGTACTGCAAACTTTATTCACATTTCATCAAATACAGTTTCCTCAAACATCTCTGCTTATCCGATTTCACGCAGTCCTACTGCTCGACAGGTCACATGACTTCAGGTCACATCACCTGACCTTTAGTTCAAGTTCGATCATACACACCGCTCTCCCGAATTACTGGTCATAAAAATGAGCAAATATGACTATAAGTGAAAAATTTACACACAATAATCACTTTACACACAATTTTTCAAAAAAAAAAACTTTCTTGGTGATGTTCAACTTAAATTATTGATAATCTTAAGGATTATTTGAAATTTCTCTCCAAGGTCAAAATATTGATTGTAAGGGTGCTGCTATTTTTGAAAAAATAAAATTTAAAATGTTTTGTGTTTGGAAAAGAAAAGGAATAAATACAACTATACATATGGTGAGATTACCATACGACAAATATAACACCAGTCAAACATTTTTACTCGTTTTGTCTTGTTCTGTTGATATAATTTTGCATTTCTTTATAATTCATGCGTTTATTTGAAAAAATGAAAAAAAGAAAAGAAGTAAAATGTGATCAATCTTTCATTTAGGAAAGAATGTCCAGAAACAGGGTTAATAATTAATAATCAAGTGTTTGAAAAGATGATGTTTAAATATGACTAAACAACGTCGCTGTATTTACATTGGAGCTGAAGATCTCACTCATTGCATGTGTTACTCTTAATATATTCATTTTTGCTCTTTTTCATGAAGGGGTGCCAATACTTCTGGAGGACACTGAAGATATATGAACACTAGGAAATGGGAACAGAGGCACACTGGTTCTGTGGTCAAGAACGAAGGCAAAAAAGCACACGTCTTGATTGATTGATCGTTGTAGAACCTGAGACGCTGGTGATGATTAAAGTGTTAATCACAGTTTGATTTGATGTTATAGAGTTTTCATGCTGCAGTTTCTTTTTATTAATGCACTCATCTGCTAGTTTATGAGGTACAGCGTCAAAACATTACAGGGTTTACAAAGCAGAGGTAATGTTACAGCCCATAAGTTGACTATTTTCTAATAACAGCACATTCTGATGTTTTATTCCTCTTAGCGCAAAATTGCCATTTACTAAACAACCTGTCGTACTTTTTATCCTTTTATAGTTACATTTAATGTTCATGAAACAATTTAGTTCCTGTTCTTACTTGCGTTATAGCAGCTATAAATATTCATTCCCTCACGAGCTGCTCTTTATTCTCTCTCTCTCGAAGTTAATAAGGCAAAACAAACGTAGCTTGTGACGTTATTGCAAAACCGCAAAGAAGCGTAAACTCACTGATACTGGAGACTCCTTCCATAGAACGAGGGCATTAATATAAACCTGTGATTTGTAGCTGCACTTCTGTCAGAGCTGCTGTTACAGAAAATGAATCCCACCTTCCGAACCAATCAGAATCCAGAGTTGAGCAGCGCTGTGGTGTGATATTGCATTCACACAGACTACAGATTTATGGGTAGTGATGTACAGTATTTGTCTTTTCCGTGAGAGGAATTGATTCTACGCAAATGTTATTTAATTCTGGTTAGTGTTTTAATTTTTTCTTGACATGCACTGTACTGTATTTTTCTCCGTTTTAGCACTCTGTGTTTTCCAGATTCTGAAATATTGGCACCTCTGTATCCCATCCATCAGTGGAAAGCTACAAGGGTTACATGTGGACTACAAGGTTGGTGCACCTTAGAAACCAGTAACTCGTGTGTTTCTTATAAAGTTATAAAGTTCCCTGCTGTTCAGTTTGAGCAATGTAGCAGACTTAGAGTCTAGAGTCTAGAATATTAGGCCACACCCACTGATAAACTAGTTCACATATGAGCCGTAGTTTATAATTCTGTTTTTGTTTTTTGCTGAGAGTTAGTTTCATGTTCAAGCTTTGTTCCTGGGAATTTAAAGATTTATTCCCTAAAAGGGCTGCAGATTTCCAGTACAGCCAGTATGAAGGAAATGTTTCTGAAATGTTTACCTTTTTGATATGTTGCTCTTAAAAAACATTTTTTTTTTTACTATGTACAAATGTTTGATTTGATGTTTATGCTGGTAGTGTAGATGTTTCAGCCATTAACAGCTAGGATGTTGGCCCTACCATTAATTTACTATAACAGGAAATGTCTGAGCCTCTGGATCAAATTGTAGTATAACAAAAAGCAAAATTTTTCTTAAAGAATAAATATGAAAATAAATTATCATCAAGTTTCAAGTATCAAAATTCCTACACCAGGACTCGTCGTAACAGAGTTACTTCTGTTTACCACCAGCGAAGTGTCGCTTAGTGATCGCCTCCAGCCGTTTCCTCTCGGCTTCTTCTGCCTTCTTTCGTTCTTCTTTAAGTTCTTTGTATCTCCACTTGGGCACCTGGAGGAACTGGCCGCTGTTGCAGCTACTTTTGCGCTGGTCCTTCTTGGGCTCGTGTGTTGCCGTCGGAGCCTTGGTGATCCGCAGCTTGGGCACCACCAGGCCCGGTCTCACGCTGCTCCGTCTCATCAGGTGGAGCGGGAGGAGACTTCCCCTCCGGAGCGCTGAGGAGTCCTGGGGATTCTGGGTCTGAAGGCTAGCGCGCCTGTCTTTGGGTTTAGGCACCAGAGTGACACAAGAGTTCTGGAAGAAGCGTTTGTAGTTCTCCAGGTGTTCACGTCCGAGTCCTTTGAGCTGCTGCGTGCGCTGCTTTTTTAGGATCTCCTGGACCGAGTAGCGGTGTTTTCCAACGCACGGCGGACTACTGGGACATACCGTCCGACAGGACGTGGCGATAAACGGGCTGCCCAGTGCTGTTGTCATCTGCACCATGTGGTCAAAGACGCCATCTTCTGAAGCTTCTGTCACGTTGCTGATATCAAAAAAGTTGCGCAGAGTCTCCATCATCTTCTGAACACAGCCTTTGCGCTGTTGCGATTTGGCCACCAGAGCTGGCAATAAGGGCCACTCGGGCTGGTACGAGTCGGAGCACTGTTTAGGACACGGCCGATGGATGAGCCGCTGCATGACGAAGACCGTCTCGTATCGTCCAGTGAACAGCGCCCAGTCGTGAGGAGTCAGCTTACGCCCGTTATCTCTGGCTTCCAGATCAGCTCCTAGCAAACAAACCAGAAGCCGACAATCCTCAGATTCAGAATCGTCGAATTTCAAAAAAATCTTGTTGCATACAGTTTATGTCTTAATTGGCTTGATTTGTTTTGTAATCGTGTTCTGTCACGTCATTTCATTAATATGAAACAACATACAATTTGAGTTTCACAACATGTTCGTTAAATTGGTTGTGTAACTGAAATAAATGTGATTTAAAGTCGAAAGCATAAAATCGCAATAACTCGTCAACAATTTGAAGAACATTTCCTGTATGAATTTATAAATTTACAAATAAATTTCTACACTTTGAGCTGTTCGGAGCCGCAGAAAGTCCTCATGATAAACAGTGCGGGACGTTTATATCCTTCAGAAGGATGAAGTACCTGCCATGATCAGCGCTCGGACACAGTCCACTCTGCCCTGGATGGCAGCTTTCATCAGCGCAGTGAAACCGTGACAGTTCCTCTTTTCAATGTCAAGGCCAGGGAAGTAGTTGAGCAGGTAGTTAGTGATGGTGATGTGGCCTGCAGCCATGAGATAAAGAGGTTTAATACACAACCTTACACAAGGAAGGTCAGTTTGTTTGTTCTTTTAACTTGCAAAAGAGAAAGTGAAAAATGTTACCTGATGTTAAAAGGGACTAATGGTTTAATGCAGGGGAAATCCTCTGGAAATGATTTAGCATTTATCATAGTACTGTACTAAGATTTGGATTTTAATCTAATATACTTTTTTTTTCAAACTCATGACACCTCATAGGTTCTGCTGGCTGCCGATTGGCTGAAATGAAAATGCGTTAATAATAATAACAATAATAATAATAATCTATGCTTGTTTGCTTTTCCAAATTTTAGCAACATCATTTAAATACATAAATTATAATCTGAATTCATTTGATGGACTGAATTTAACCTCTTTTTTTATTTGTATTTTGTACACCTGATTATAAAATTCGATTTTAACTTGAACTTTAGTCGAGTCGAAAGTTTACAAAAAATGTAAGATATGACATTTTATTTGGCAATAAATAACTAAAGAAAATTGCAACGGTATTTTTACATTCCTCTACATTAATACAGCTGTTATCGGTGTATAGTGCTGTATAATAGTTTTCCACTCGATTTAAAGATACAGTAAGACATTACTGCACACAAGTGTCACAGTATAAATGATGTAAACATTAAACACAGTCGCTACCTGCCAGTAAAATAGCATAAATTTACACTTTTATTTTTTATAATGTAGAAAGAAGTTTCTTTGTGCATCTGATTTCAGATATTTTTCTGCACAGTGTAGTGATGAGTCATTTGCAAACGAGTCGAATCTTTGACTAGTTGAACATTGTGAGTCAAATCGTATCTGTGAACCAGTTTATTTTTTCTTAGTGTTTTCATCCATTCCTTCATTTCTCTTCCATAACGTCTTAAATACTTCTATGGAAGAACATGTTTTCAACATTTGAGCTGTTAGTTGGTGTGAATCATGAGCATGAGCCATGTGTTTGACTCTCAGCTGTGTGCATGAGGCAGTTATACTGTATTATCAGAAGTGGGCTGTTATCACTAAAAAAAATCAAAATAAACAAATGATCTGACTTCCCAGAATTCTCATCACTATTCTCCGCACCATGTGAGTACGAATAGAAAGCAAGGTGAAACCCACCGGCCTGTGCGGCTGTGATCAGGGCCGTGTTGCCCTCGTTGTCCTGCCAGTTGACCTCCAGGTGAGGACACAGAGAAAGTGCAATGACCACGTCCACGTAGCCATGATAACACGCCACCATCAGCCCAGTCTGCAGAGCCAAAATTCACAAATACAACGTCATTAAAAATGTACAGTCCTGAGGAAATACCTGACAAGACTGATGATCAGATCAGGTACAGAGTTTAATAAGATTTAATAAGGTTAAGTTTAATAAGAATGCTGGCAGTAAGATGCATTTCATTATCATGGGCTTTTTTTTTTTTTTTTATTCAAACCAGTTCATTCTAACATTATGTAACGTAAATGTAAAAAATGGTGCCTTTTTTATAACAGATCTTTTTAGTCTTGCTATGTTTTTAGCTCGTTTTTATTTCAGAATGTTGATTTGGGGAAATTTGTACCTGGGGGGAAAAAGAAAGCACATATTAAAATGAAGATGTTGTTATTGACTTTAATACCTTAATAATGAAGTCGTAAGAAAAGGTAATGCCAATGAAAACAGCGTCCCAGTAACTTAACTCAGAGACTTAACCTTCAAAACGTCTCAATAAGGCAGACAGACAGACAAAATTCTATTAGTTTCTGATAAATAATGAAATAAAGCATAAAATCTACAATTAATATAAACCTGTAATTTGCAGCTGCACTACTGTCACAGCTGCTGTTATAAAAAAAAAAATTCAACACCTTCTGACCGATCAGATTTGAGAATTCAACAGCACTGTGGTATTAAAAATAATAACAATAATAAGTTAATATGTAATAATTCTACACAATAGCAGTTAAAGGTACAGTTAGGAATTTGGTAGAAAACCAGCGCGTTCCCTCTCAAATTTTCCCTCTAAAGCCACGCCCCCAAGAACCATGTAGACATGCTAGGTAAGCTAGAAGAGGCGGAGCTTTCTTAATTGACAGGCAACATGACTGATTCGAGTCACACTTTGGGACTTGACTGTTTTTATTTGTGTGTAATGTTCATATTTAACACAATAATAAATAAGCTTTATTTTGCTATTTTTAAGAAAGATCTGTTATAAACGAGTAGCTCTTTGTAGTTCTTACAAACTCGTCACATGCTGTAGATTTATTCACGTTTTAGACTCAAACTGTTTTCTCAGAGCCCAAAAAAAAGCCACGTCCTGGTTTTGTTAATTTTAGCAGAAACAGATTTCACGCCTGACCTGTCTGATTCAATTCTTTATAAGGAAAGTCTAATAACGTCTTAGAGAGCGACACACCTTTACGCTCTTCTGTGTCTAGATTTAAATCTGCATTGCTTCTCTGTTTTATATTTCTGTATGTTATAAGATATTCTTTAGACATTTCCATTTGTTCACTCGGCAGAAAACTTTCCCAAACCTATTTATATTCATGTGTCCAAGTGACCCAGGGGCTAATAGCTAATAGAACTAATCACAGAAAAACAAAGCAAACATTGATTAATGCAATAAAGGGTTAAATTTTGATAGTACAATACATTCACAATAAACCAATGTCCGTGTTACTGTTATAGGAAAATAATCAACGACAGGGTGGTGTGATGAAGTAAGCATTGATTATTTTCCTATAATAGCATGTCCCCAAGTGTTTTATTCCTCTTCGAACATAGCAATTCCCAAACCAATCACATTTCATTTTATTAAACAGTGATTTGTCATATTTATTATCCATTTATAGTTAATTGTTATGAAACATCCTGAAACGAGTTAGTTCCTGTTCTCACTTATGTTATAGCAGCTACAAACAGTCATTCCCTCGCCAGCCTCTCTTTTATTCTCTCTCTAAACTCAGCTTGTCGTGTTAATGAGAAACCGCAAAGAAGCGTAAACTCCTTTAAAAAGTTACAGCTTTACTTCTGACTGGTACAAAGTGCTGGCACTGGAGACTCCTTACAGACATGCCACATGCCAGGGCCAGTTCTAGCTGTAAGTGGTAAAAGCAGTCACTTAGCCATTAGGGGGCCTGTTAGAAAGCAGGATTTGTATAGAAACTGTACATTATATAGTACAGATAGTACAGCAGCTGTCACTTGATGTCTCTTAGGAACCGCAAAGGTTCAGAAGGAGCCCAAAATATTAATAATGTCTAATGAATGTTTTAAAAATATCAGATTTATCATCAAAAATTGTAAATAAGGAAACAGATCTACCAGTTTTGACCTTTAGACATATGCTAAAATGAATCGACCCAAACTGTGATAATGACTTCTATCATTTATAAATATCCTCAAACATCAGGAGGAAATCTGTTCACTCCCGAAAATATAACTCTGCTTTCAGTCAAAATAATGTCGCTCTTAATGTCATAAAACATTTTAAATGTGTTACTAAACTGAGACTCCTTGCCTTTTTTTGGCACCATGGTGTTGTCATAAGATGCGTGTTGTTTAATAGTGTTTCTACACGTAGACTAATAAAAAAATAATAGAATAATAACGATGTGTTAAAGAAGCTGTTATTATTTGCGATATTACTGTGTGCTGGATGTCATTAGTCATTACTGCATGAAATTTACATTTTTCTGACCCAGAAATGAGCTCCTCCCCTTGATGGAGTAGAGCTGCTCAGCTCCTCCCTATTACCAAGATAATATCTTTAAATAACAAGCTATGAAATCGAAATAATGAGATAGTATCTTGAAAAAACAATTAAGTGAAATAAGATAGTCAAAATAATGAGTTAAGTTGAAATAATATCTTGACAAGATATTAACTTGTAATAAGGCAATATTAAGTCAGAATAATGAGTTATTTAATCACAATAATGAGATAGTATCTTGAAATAACAAAATGAGTGAAAATGCTATTAAGTCGAAATTAAAAGATATTAAGTAAAAATAACAAGTTAAGTCAAAATAATGAGAGTATCTTTAAATAACAAATTAAGTCAAAATAACAAATTATTAAGTTGTCGGATTAACATTATTGAGTAAGAATTGTAAAATATTAATTTGAAATAGTCAAAATATCAATATGGTATCTTTAACAAATCAATTCAAAATATATTAAGTCAACATTATGAGATATTAAGTCAAAAATAATGAGAGAGTATCTTGTAATAACAAAAGTCAAAATTATTTGAATGAAAAGTTATTATAACTTAAAATATTAAGCTGAAATTATGAGGTATTAAGTTGAAATAACAACGGGGCACTTTTTCCACCCGGGGTTCAGGGTTTGTGTAAACAACATGCCTGAAACTAATGAGAGAAAACCCTGTACTGCTGACATTGTCCAGGTTTAATGTACTAGACGTAGGCCTGTGCTTGGATTGGATTTGCATCGCATTTAAGTTACTTTGGATAAAAAGTATCTTCAGAGTGAATATAAATGTAAATGTAATGTAAATATATGCAGGTGGCATTTTGGGGCATCAGCTTCAGGATGTGTTTTATTCCCCCTCTCAGCTCCGACTCGGATATCTGTCTCGTGTAATCTGCGGCCTAGTCAGCTCCTGAAATAGAAAGGATTAGCCTCAGGAGCGAGTGACCGAGCCGCAGAGTTTTGGCACTTAGTCACATGTTCGGCTTTTTAAAGGATTCGGGTCTTCGGCACAAAATCACGTTAAATATTAAAGTTACATTGAGCTGTTTTTGTATAAATATTCACAAAGAAATAAAAGGAAATGAAGATATTCGTGTTTGTTTTAACCACAAGCTACTGTACAGCTGTGGTGGGCTCTTGGTGTGTTTGTTGGTGTGTTTGTTTTAGCACTTTTTTATTTATTTGAAGTCAGTATTAGGGCTGTGCGATATGACAGAAATACGATATCACGATTCTCAAAGGTATTTCCACGATCCACGATATATTTATATTTTCCACAAAAATACATTTGACACAGACATTTGATTAGCTGTTATATCAAATTGTGAACACTTCATTATTTGTGTAGTGTCATGTACTTAGTGCTAATCACATTTTGGAGAAGTGTGTGTGTGTGTGTGAGAGAGAGACTGATGAAGTGGGTCTTAATGAGCCATCATATCAAATGAAGGAGAGAGAGAGAGAGAGAGAGAGATGGTGGGGTAAAGCAGCCATGTTCTAGAAATGACTCATCACATAAAAGTCCCTTCTTACACAGCACTTTGTACTAGAGGTGTACATCAGGACTGGGATCCCCCAAGACCCAGTGTAAACTGTTGCGGTTTTTACTTTCATGTGGGTGTGGAAAAGGCCCAAAAAAGGTCATGTTTCTGAACATGTGAGTGTATTGGACACGGCAGATTGCTCTCACTGTGTGACGTGTTTAACTGCTTTATCATGTCCTTATAGAATAGTCGCACATTTCAGATGTGTGTTTTTCATGTGATCCCATATTGTTCACACAGTGTCACATGTTGACATGTTTACGGGAGGGAGAAGGCTATCGTGTGCTTCCTCCAATACACAAGAAGCCATCAATCGCATCTTTTCAGACAGCTGCTCACAGGGCGACATAACACATTCAAAGGAAGTCCCTATCCGCCCCCTGCTGCATGTATGAGCCTCAAATACGCATGATTGCCTATTGTCGCTGTGATTGACAGAGAGTATGCCCCTCCCACCCAGAGAGCACAGGCGATTCTGCTCTCTATGGCCACGCCTCCTGGCTACAGATGGCTGTAGCATCGTCGTGACGCAAACAATAGGGCGAACGCTTTTATGTTGCACCAAGGATTTTTTTTTTTTTTAACAGTAAAAGAAGTTGGTGGTTAAAGAACCCCTTTCATAGAGGACAGTAAAAGTGGGTCAGAGATTAAAGCATCCATGTTTGAGAAGGGGTGGATTTACACAACACAATCCAGACACACTCATCACACAACACTGAAGCTAATACAGTAAAAGTGCAATAGCCTGTAAACACACTGTGTCTGTTAATAGCTCTGATATGTAAAATATTTAGCAAACAAGATTCCACAAGTATTTGTTCTTTCTCCCTTTTGTGCTGGTTTACATTCTGTCTTACTCCTCCAAGTTCTCTCTCCCTCTGTGTGTGTGTGTGTTGAATGTACACACCTCTATTATAGTCACGCCACACTGATGTTATATATCTGTGATGTAATCGTGTCCTGCTCTGGATGGATTTATCAGCTATAACACAGTAATAGGAATGAATTTGTTTTATAAAGATCAGCGAGGTCTGCGTGTACGTTCCTCCGAGTTACGCAAAATAAAATGTAATGGTTTTTAAGAAAAGGGGGGTTTCATTTTTTTAAAAAAAGTATTGTGGCATACATTATTAGGACTGAGACTTGGGTCTGCAAATAATTTTTATTTAAATCTATTATTATTCTAGAAAACAATTATTGTTTTTATTTTTAAAGGTTTAGGCCATAGTACCTCTAAACATTTTCTAGAAGGTGCTTTTATTAAAAACATTTACTTGGTAACAATTTACAATGGTTTTAACCACTATTCACTATTCCTTACAAACAGCCAAGTGCATTATGGGGATTCTGTTCCCTTTTGACTAATTATCTGCGAATGATCTGTGAATGCTAAAGCTGCTTTATCAGGAGATTAAAATTGACATGAAAAACCAAGATTTTGATGCAGAAACCGTTATATTCATAAATCAACCAAATTCGATGCAGCGATTAGATTTCAGTCTTTGTGAAATGGAGCTGGATTTTATTACAGGTGTAAAATACTATGTGGTTAGAGTCCAGATATGTGAAATGCACATGAAATAGAAAGTATAAACATGGTTAAGAATTAAAAAATGTTCTAGATCATCTGTGTGTCAGTCTTGCACAAAATAACTGTCTTATGATAGATGCATACACATTTTAAATGATTAATGGCCAGTGCATTTGGTGTAATTGATTCCCAACATATATCCAAAACTTGGATAAAGTAGGCTAATAAAATTTATTTCAAGATGGCTGTGCATTGTGAAATGGTACAATGCCAAATTAAATGATATCCTTCCATTTTTAATCCAGTAAGCAGAATGTGAGCAGTGTTTGTTAGTTATCAGTCTGGACATCGGTTTTACAGCCACAAAGTACAAACACTTGTTTTTTCTTCTTCTTCTTCTTTAGCCTATTTCACTTTATCCTGACAGCGAATGAGTTCTGGCCCACGCCTGCCACTTTCATTTGGCCCACATAGTGCTGTGAAAGGAAGGTGATGAATTCCTCTGAGTCTTTACTGCCAGACCGCAGCCACAACTCAACCTTTACGAGACGGATCTCAGGAATAAGACAGACTGGAAATTACAGTTCAGTCACTTTAAGTGAAATGCTATAAGTGAAAAGCATTAGGTATGCTTGCTTATAATTGAACCGGGTTTGGCCCACACGAGGCTACTTGATTGACTCTTCAACACGGCTTCACACAAATTCACACGATTCAGTTTGTATAAAATGCTAAAAAAGGTTAAGGGCTGGGGCTGAGGGTTTGTACCTTTACTTATTTTCATGCTTTAAAGTAAGAGTGAAATCCAACCACATCACTATTGTTTTGATTCAAATTTGTACAAAGTTTTCGTTAGATCTGTTTGGATCCTTCCCATGGGGTGACCTGCTGGTGCCCCATCCATGCTCAGGGTTCCCAGGATAGACTCTGGATCCACCGTGATCCTGACCAGGATAAAGCACTTACTGAAAGTGTGTGTGTGTGTGTGTGTGTGTGTGTGTGTGTGTTTGGGTCCTTATGTGCCTATTAGTCCAAAGACAAACATTTTTAAGTGAAATGAAACACAAGTTTTGATTTGTTTGATACTGCATCCAGAAATACACTCACTTGTGCCACTTTATTAGGTACACCCATACACCTGCTGTTGTATGCAGTTCTCTAATCAGCCAATCCCTTGACAGCAGCACAATGCATAAACTCATGCAGATACAA
>JAOTRR010000028.1:1150810-1163250 GCA_028570945.1 Gogo arcuatus | reverse complement strand
TGTGTGTGTGCTCACTGCTCACTTGTGTGTGTGTGTGTGTGTGTGTGTGTGTGTACACATCTGTCATGTGTATGCTTCTAGTGTGGGTTAAAAATGGCTAAAACAGCTCTGCCATGTTTAGTGCAGTGATGCTTCTTACTTCTCTCGTCTCCTTGCAGTACTTTGGTGGTGGCATACTCCCAGTCAAAGATGAACCTGTAGAAGCTCAGCTGGTTGTAGAGCGCCTTCTCGGAATACTGCAACGAGAAGAAAGAAAGAAAGAAAGAAAAAAAGACATAGCACATCATTTAGGTTTATAAAGTGAACAGAGAACATACTGCATCACTTGATGCAACAAAAGGAGGAGAGGAAATGAACTGAAAAACAAGCCACTGTGTTCTAAAACGCCATGTTATCAATACGATAACGGGTGAACGCAAATTCACTCACAAACCCTCTTCAAACTGTTTAGTGACGCTGTGGTGGTCGATTATTCAATCGCTCATTCACATTGGAAAAAAAAAAAAAAAACAATTAACCATAATCACATGGATGTTTACCTCACGTCGGTTTAGCACTGTTTTTTTTCTCTCATCTCGCTGGGGAAAATGCAAGGCTGGAGCGTAATGAGATTGGTGCAATTCAATCAGGGAAAGCTGGAGAATCACCTGCGTTAATTACAGCTGGAGAGACAGGTAGTGTTTGTCATATATTCTCCACTGTCATAGACAGAGGCAAACACAGTCGCTCAGGCGAGCCCTGAGTTTAGAGTCATATAACCTGCCAAATCTGTCTGATTGGCCAAAAACCAGGCGCCCTCGTCACTCGCTCCCCACTGCAGAAGTACCACAAAAGCAGGAAACAATTTGTTTGGTTTGTAAATGCGGCTGTAATTACCGTCGACCATGTGCCTGCCTGCCAGAAGCGCTCAGGTCGGGAGAGAGAGAGAGAGAGAGATGAGAAGAGACAGAGAGAGAGGACTCCAAAATTACCTCGAAAATTACCTACTTCATAATAGTTTGTTTTGATAAGGCATTGTGTGTGGAGCTGATGAACAACGGTGGCTGTCAATTTGATTAGCCATTATACTTTTATGTTAATTGCCATTATTGGGTTGCCGTCTCTACGAGTCACCATAGAAGCCATGCAATGCACGAGAGCGAGAGAGACAGAGAGAGAGAGAGAGAGAGAGAGAGAGCGAGAGAGCGAGAAAGCATGCCGTGGAGGGAATTTAGTGAGGGCCTCTCTTCAGCTTTTAATTGCCCTCCACAGCTTCCGATGAGGCCAGCAGCTGTTGACCCATAATGCACTAGCTGGTCAACAAGCGTGCCCGTCGATTCAGCAATGCGGCCGTAATGGATGCCTTGTAGCCAGCGCCAGCACGGCAAACACCGTTTCTACTGAATAAACACGTGCCTGTGTGCATTTCCTGTGAAACTGTGGAGACTGTATAAGATTAATATAGCTATAAATAAACACACACAAAAACACACACACACACACACACACACACACACACACACACACACGGCAGGGTCAGCACCAACTCCACAGCTCCTCTCGCACCTCTGACAGGTGTCAAAAAGGCGTGGCGAGCGTCTCATCAACCGTTATTCAATTTAGAATTTAGTCACCCGGCCACATCCATACCACTCTCGCGCTCATCTTCCCCTTATTGCCCCCCTCCTCACCATTTTGGTCGGCTCAATGCTTTGTTCCTGTACTGACACCATTTCAATTTTCATCACAAATCTGCAGCATTTTCGGCCCGAATGACTAAGAAGCAAACCAGCTGTGAAATTGCCTCTCCCCAGAGACCCCACATCCACCACCACCACCGCCTCATGATAAAGCCACAACACTATACACTATACACAGAGCGCGAGAGAGACATAGAGACCCGAGTGCCAAAACATACGTATAAGACACAAATCTATGATGCTAAAATGAAATTTTAAACCCTTAATGTATGCATTTCAAATCAGAACGAACCGAAGCTGAATGACGTTTAGATGAATTCAGGAAAAGGCCTCAAGTGTCACTTACGACTATAAAAGTGCGTCTGGATGTAAAGAACTTTGTAGAAATACACATCTCTAATCCAACAGCAGCAAAAAAAAAAAAAAAAGGCTCCTCTTTTTTTAATTCATGCAGATCTCTGCAGCTGCAGCACAAGGAGAGAAAAAAAGGCAGTTTTGATGAGGCTTAACACAAAACGCTCCAATTTGAGTTAATTTTAATGGGCCGAGCTGAAAAAAGGAAGGCGATCGGCATCACAAGGTTTCATAATGAGTCAATATATGTAAATCTTTACAAGGCAAACACAGTGGGAAACAAAGACATTTAACTGAAGCGCCAGTTGATGTCTCCACTTTTTTGTGCGCATAATTTCTCCCCATTGAAAGGTATAATTGCCTGCTATTTGAAGATATTCATGCTCAATTTTTGAAATTAATTTCAATTGGGGGGAAATGTAGAAATGTCAGCTCCCTTGAAAGGGATTTGATTTCAATTATCCTTGCTCAAAGGACTGTGATTTCCAAATACACTTAAGCAAAATTATGACAAGAATTTTTGTTCCCAGAAATTCAGTGTTTAAAGAGCGATTAGGCGATAAATGGACTGGCTTTGAATTGAAGTGAATGCGCCGGTCTCCATCTGAAAGGCACTCAATTATCCCTGATTGCTCCTGTTATAATGTATCAAATAGAGATACCTGCTATTGCTGTAATTTGTGTGAAAATTAACATGCTGCAATTTCCACTAGAGGGAAAAAAGGAAGCCCTAATGGGTGCCTGAACGTACATCAATAAAACGGAGACCAAGTGGGGAGGAGGGTGGGGAGTGGGGGGGGTGAGAGAGAGAGAGAGAGAGAGCGAGAGAGACAGACATTATGATTGAAGAAGAGTGTGAGAGAGAGAGAGAGAGAGAGAGAGAGAGAGAGAGAGACCGAGAGGCCGTGCTAGAGAAAGAATAAGCAACACACACACACACACACACACACACACACAGAGAGAGAGAGAGAGAGAAAGAGAGAGAGAGAGAGAGAGAGAGAGAGAGCAAGAATGGGGGGGGGCGGAGGAGAACGAGAAAACTAATTTACTGAAAATATTACAAATTGCACCTGTATATAACTCCTCCAAATTACCAGCCAATCAGTCTAGGGTGCCCATTACGCTTCCATTTAATCTGGATACAATAGCGGTCGATGTCTCTGTGGTCGTGGAGACGCGAGGCGAGGCAAGGCGCATCACTGTCAGGAGAGAGGCGAAGCTCAGAGCGACAGAGGGACGGTGAAAGGGGTGAGGAAGTTAATGTTTTATTCAGCCCGCAGTTTAAACTGCCATCTCACCAGGCAGAGAAGAGGACACCTAAGTGGCTATGGTGACAAGAGAAATTGTCCTTTTGGGTTTCAACCTGTCGCCACAGAACCAGATGGAGAAATCAGCAGCCAGAGAGAGAGAGAGAGAGAGAGGTGCACAAAAAAGATGGAGATAACAGAAGACCTGCAAATTCTATCTGTCGGTCTGTATTGGTCAAAGTTTTTGACTTGAGGTACACCTTCTAGCTGTGATCCCAAGATTAAATGGTTGTGATTTGAGACTCTGACACCCTCCTGCCCACCCAGGGCCACCCCCAGACCCAGAAAATCTCATCCAAAGTCACTTATTAGTGAGAGAACATAAATCTGATACTGGCAACTAGAACAAGGAGAGAAGGTGTACAAAAGTGAGGGATGGAGGAGAGGAAAGGAACAGAGAAGCAGCCTGTTATAAAGACGTTCACTGGCTCCACAGCGCCATCAGCTGGACGAATGTGGATCAGTACCAAGCATGTGGCCGTACCTCAGGTTTGAGAGTGGACTTGCAGCAGACGGGACAGATCGGTCCTGAACGTGAGAACGCAATGGGGAGACGACGTGTACGATTTCCACACGCCTGGTCCTCACACAGCAGCCATCCCTGAGAGACAGAGAGAGAAAATGAGAGTTAGATTATTGATGAAGTGAAGATTTAAATTAATGCGCACACTAATTATGAGCATTTCAAGTTATAAAATGGTATATTAACAGTTCACTTAATATTTAAAATAAAATATGATGGATGTGAAATTATTTTGCTTAAGAGTTCCAATTTAACAACATGCACCCAAACACACAGAAAATCCCCACAACTTTGCCCTGTTAAGTAAAAACTATCAGCCAAGTACGCCTTGGATACAAATTCATTTGAATATTAATGAGGCTGTAATTTTATCTACAATTAGAACAAACATCAGCGGCAGCTGTATCACTGTAGTAGCTCTATCACAATCAATCAATCTGATCATAAACTTCTTAATTTATTTTTATTTATTTATTCACAGTAATGATGCACAGTCCAAATTGCTAATATTTAGCTTCTCAGATTACCCAGGATGCACTAAAACATCTGCCATCTTAAACTCATTAACACATCATCTGTTGTACAAGTTAAACCTGCAACACAGTGAGGTCAAATCCCAGCTGATTTCCTGTTCACTCCACATGCTCACTACATAGGGTTTAACATAACGGCTTTTAATATTTAGACCCTATGAAGTGCACGATAGACACCCCCCCCCCCCCCCCCCCAAAAATGCACAAATACAGTCTTGTAGTGCAAACTGGTATATTTGTTATATTTTTTCTAAACACTAAGATTAAAGTATTGGCACCCTCGCCTTGGTTTTAGCTATTTGCTGACATTACTGCAAGATAATCATTTGTGTCAATAGTTAATATATCATTACTGCTAAGTCTCAGTATCTCATGCTGATGTCTCATGCTTCACATTTTATTTTATGCAATCTGAATTTCCTAATTTTAAATAGTACTTTAATTATGGATTGTGCATGCTGTAAAAATGTCATACCCTTGCGCCATTCCTTTTTGTCATACAGGAAGCGTTCACACCAATAACGTGAATTGAAGGGAAATTAAAGGAGAGAAACATGGCAAAAAAAATGAGCATGCTCACACGTAGTTGGGGGCAAAGAATAATTCTGTCAAATTTCCCCATCAATTGCCCCCCTATTGTAAGCTTAGTGGTGATCATCATCGACGCACGCAGCACTGGATTTTCCTGCGCTGTGGGTTCAGGGGCCTGGGACAGGTGCAGGAACCCCCCCGCTGGCCCTGCCTGCCTCTCCCCTATGATTAGAGCAGGGGCCAGGGCTAATGTGGGTAATGCCCTACTAATGACAGAGCCCCCCTTTCACCCCTCACCTCGAATAAAGCGCTCACCCTCGCACCTGTCCCGCAGGGCATTAGCACCACCGCCTGCATTACTGCGGCCAGAGAAAAGACAGCCGCGACTCGGTGGCACAGCTGTCGACAAATCAGAGGAGAAACCGTAAAGAGCTACGTCTTACGTCTTATTTGTGCTGGCTGAAACCGAATGAGGGACAAGTCAGGGGTCTAGACATTGATACTGGGTTCATTTTGCTCAAATGGAACGTTCATCAGTGAAAAATCCCAGTTCCTCAACAAAAATGTCCAAAATGGCCAACTGGAAAGAGTGTAGCGTTTAAAACGAGAGCTCAACACATTACCGAATTAAAACAAATTAAAAGCTAAAAGTAGTATACGTATAAATATAAAATACATACAGCTATCACCGTTTTTATAATAAGTTTCATAACCCATGTTATGCTGGAATAAGTATTACTTCTTTTTTTTTTTTCTTTTAATACATCGCTTTTGAGTTCTGGATTGTGATTGGTCAGAATGTGTTGATTAATTTTCTCTAACAGCAGCTCTGACAGTAGTGCAGCTGCAAATCATACATTTACATTAATGTGCTCATTCTAATATGTTATCGTTTCTATAGCAACACCTCATTCACAGGAACTCGTATGCTGGACACTCCACGTAAACATTTTTATTATTATTTTTTTTAAATCACCGTTATGGGGAAGTTTTCTGTGCGATGTTTATGTAACGTTTATGGAAGGAGTCTCCAGTGTCAGCGCTTTGTAACATTCAGAGGTAAAGCTGTAACCAAGTTTTCTGACATCTTCAGGACAGAGGAGTTTACACTTTTTTGCAGTTTTTCGGTAACGTAAGCTGCATTTTTTGTCTTAACTTCATGAGAGAGAAAAAAAAAGGTTGGTGAGGGAACGACTGTTTATAGCTGCTATAACAAAGTGAGAACTCACGTGTGTCATGGACGTTACACAATATTAAATATAACCATAAACGAATGAAAAACATGACGTGTTCTTCTTTAATAAATGAAAATAGCAATCATTGGTGAACTGCTGGGGTATAAGAGGAATAAAACACTTCCGGACATGCTGTGACAGGAAAGTAATCATCTTCAGGGTTCTTAACAGCAACTCCAAAGGTAGAGGGAATTAACTAGTAAAATATCTTAACCCTTATGATGTATTAGAATGACAAGAGACTACTCAAAGCAGGAATTTCTCACTTAAAGCAAGACAGAAACGGTCATATTTAATTCTCAGAAGTCTGTATATTTTAGGGCTAACTGTTACCATAGCAACAGTTACATTCAGGATAACTTAAAAACTTAATGCATGCCATGTGTTTGTTATAAAAGAGGAGAGTGTAAGGAAAAAAAAAGCATTAGCTAAAGAGGTAACCGCAAAAACCTAAATTTGATGCTAGATCTCAGTTTGTAAAAATGTCAAGGCTTTTTGTTGGTTTGTCACAAATTATAAACGTCAATATTCTGCTGATTTTTTGCTGTCGCCTGCACGGCCTGTCACTTTCATTTTCTAGCGTTTATGTTGAAGTGGCAGCCAGGCGTAATGCTGTAATGTTAGTGATCAGGTGATCGTTATTACTCTCAGTAGGAACCTGCAACCTGCTCGTTATGCTCAATGCTCAGCGCTAAGATTGGAGTTAGATGTTAGCACGTAGCCTCTTTAATCTGGCAATGCATGAAGAGTGAAAATTTATTTAATCGCCTTACTGGAAAATCATTTTAAACCTTAAAAACAACTTTAAAAATCAAGATCTAAGTGCATAAGCCTGCTTTCACACTCCACTTTTCTTATCAGCCTTCCTACAGGAAGAGGCTGCAAGCCAAATCTCCTGACCAACCTCGACGGTCAGCTGAGGCTGAGACGCAAGCAAGAAAATCAAACGCTGAGGACAAAACTGTTACTGAGAGAAGGTAATCTGATATACGACAACATGCTGAATGGAAAATATCATCATCAATGCTCTAACGTTACTGCAACTAAAAATGACAGTGTATTTTTGTAATGCTCTTCGCTACATAATGTGATGTCTCACTTTAACCACGGACAAACTACCGCAAAGACGAACTAACCTTTATTTCATCTGCATTACTGAGAATAATCAATCTAATCTAATCTAATCTAGAGAGTGGGTTAGGCTGGTTAATTAGCCGATACTAGCTAGGATTGGTAAGTGCGTGAAAGCATGGACAAAAGGTCATTCTTTTACACTTTTTCATGTCCTTACAATCTGTAAAATCGATCTGAAACGACTTTTTCAGAGGGAAAAAATAAGCAACCAGTTTAATTGTGTGGTTCTGATGACGTTTGGATATGACGAAACCTTCAGCAAAGCGTTAAGTAACCGGAACTACTTTTTAATGCATCGCTCCAGAGCCTGAAAACTCCACGAGAACCATTTTTACACTTTTTTTTTCCTCTTCATGTCTACAGCTTTATTGTTCTGGTTTACATCTGTAGTTTGAATTTGTGCTTTATATTTGCGAATTTTATACATTTACTGACAGGACTTCCTTTCTAATTCTATTCAAAGTGAGTTTTGAGTTTTCTCCCCCCGTGTCAGTGCAGGGGAAACATGTCAATGTATTCCTTTAACATCCTTTAAAACAAATATTCAAAACATACAATCCATGTTGGTATCCTTTTTCACTGATAACAGACACACGAGAAAGCAGCAACAAATGCGAAAGCTCCAATGATGTTAATTTGATCTCATTTCCTGAGCTCTGATTAGTTCTGGAGGGTCTCTTTTCTAGTCCTTATCAGCTCCGTATTCAAGCCCAAGATGGGTTTTATCACTCACCTGCACCGTCAAACACACCGGCATTGTTCACACCTTCACAACTTTATCAGAATCAACAGTTTGTTTCGATTTCTCAATTAATCTCATCTGAGCGGCGGGCCGATGTTATTTGGATAATTAGCGCCGAGCCTCAGAGCTGAGAGAAGTGGGGGGACGAAAAAAAAAAAAAAGCCAAGGGAGAGTAATTGAATCCTGACATATGTGAGCTGTTTGGTTTTCATTTTAAAGAGAGCGACGGTGTTATCACCCCTCTGTTTGCCCTGCGGCCCTTTTGTGCTCGAGGAGGCCCAGGACTAAACCAACAGAACAGTTCCCATGGGCCAGGATAGACAGTCAGAGGTGCATTCCTGCTTTCTAGTTAGTGTCAGGAATATTACATTTAAGGGATGATGGTACAGCTTACATACAAGCATGCTTCTGAATTCTGCGTATTTAGGTTAGTATTCTTCACATGGAGGTGTCGCTGAAGACGTCTAGAATGAAAAATACGCACAAATTCAGAAAAAAAAGAAAAGAAATATAATTCACACAGCTGCTGGTGGAAAAGGAAAAAAAATCCAAAACAATCCACATCAATATTATGAAGGCAGTGATAAACACAGGAATACACAAATCATCAAAGAAAGGGTTCGCTTTCCAGCTGGAGTCGTTCAGAAACCTGTGTAACTGAGACAGAGGGGAGGGAGGGGTGGAAGAAAAAGGAAGCAAAAAAAATCAAGGAGCAGCAGAAATGAGGAAAAAAAATAACCCCACACACAACAACAACAAAAAAAACCATCTAATTGAAACACTAAGCACTGGCTTGAAGAGAGAGAGGCAGGATAAAGCCTCATAATTGCATAATTATACCAGTCGATACCTGACATAGTGAATACAGCCACTTCTGCAGACGTCAAATGAGTTCCACATAATTTAACCAAACACTGGGCAAAACCTGAGGGCGATGAATCAGCGCAAAGCAGCGGAAAGGGGAAAAAAAAAAAAAAAAAGGCTTTGCTCGTCTCTGCTCTCCTCGTTCTCCATTACAATCGTAACGCATTTAAGGATAATTTTCTTTCTTTCTGCGTTTAGAAATTAAGTTAAAATTAACACAGGAAAATTCAGACAGCAAAAAAAAAAAAAAAAAGCCCACCCTCCAACTCCACACTCGCTGAATCTACCTCCATATATTACATATATTATATAAACCTGCGATTACAGGCTTCTGAGTGCAAAAGAGCTGCGAGACAACGGGCTTAGCACAGGCTTTGTACTTCAGTAATCAACAGATGTACTTACAGGCCGCGGCCTCGGCACCACAGAGCAGCTGAATGGGCAAAAAAAGCGTCCACTTTGTACATCTTCGCCTTAATCAAGGCTTTTCTATTCAGCAATTTGACCTTTTGTTCAAAACAGGATTATCACACACACACACACACACACACACACACACACACACACCACCCTTTCTTTTTTATTTATTTATTTTCTTCTCTCTCCCCAGCCAGTTACCAAGGGCGACCCGTGTGACGAACGTAATTGCAATAATTTGTTAAACGCCATGGCAACCCACATTAGAATGGGGAGTAAATACGACGGGGGCTCTCATTTCGTCTAAGGAGTCCGGGAATGGATGAAAAAAAAAGAAGGGAGAAGTAGACAGGAGTGCGTATTTGCTTTGTCTCCAAAGCGCTGGTTTATTGGTAATGGTGGCAGGGTAAAAAAAAAAAAAAAAAAGTGGACGCAGCAGTAATTTCACCCGGTGATTAATGCCCCCGCTGGTGTTGGTATTGGTGTTGCACGCCTAACTCTACAAACACCTCCGACTTCCAATCTGTAACCATGTAAAAGCCTTTAAAGTCGCCCCCACTCCATTACACAGCTCCGGCTTTCTTCGCTCCGTCTCAGCGAAAAAAAACAGCTCTATTTGAGCTCTCCCCTCAGCTGAAAGGAATCCTTAATTACACAATATTACCCCTCTTCATTGCTCTCAGTGTGGGAGGAGGGACGCCGGCGTGGGCCCCGGGCTTACAGGCAATGTTAGCATTCACAGCCAGCAGCTGGTTTACACACCTACTGACAAAGAGGGCCACAGGCGCAGGGCCCCGCTCAGGGAGGTGGCTACATTCACACGACTAATTGATTTCTGCACGGCACGGCAGGAGGACGAACCCCTCCACCGCCACCACCATCTTCTCCTCCACCACCCACTTTCTCCCGCCTTCTCTCTTCAGACATCTCTCACTTTCACTCTCTCATTCTTTCATTCTCGCTCCCCCTCTCTCTCTCTTTACCTGCAACTCTTACCCTCAGACATGATGGCTGCTAATGGAACATTCACAGGAAGAAAAAAACAGTCAGCTTCTCATTCCTCATTCCACAATCCTGCAAATTCCAGTGCATACACGACACGGTGTTTTATTTAAAACGGTGTTACACTCAATGACATGCTGACTGTTACTCCTTCAGTAGGGTTAAGCAGTTTCAAAGACAAATATATTGCATGATAATCAGAATTTAATGCATAACTTTTTTTAGGAACAGGAAACTAGTCCTTTTAGACACATAACAGGTACCGGAGACCATTTTACATGTATAAAATAATCTAATAACTTCCTAATAAATTGTATAAATCAATGCATTTACAGCACACGGACTCAGTAATCTGATAATTAGACATTTCTGGGTCTAGCAAAAAAACTACTTAGTTACTTTCAGTCGTATGGAGGTAGCATCACTACGTTTTAAATCAAGTAGCTTTTAAATACTTTTAAAATTATTTTATCAGGTTAACTAGGTGGCTAAATATTAAAAACCCAACATGACATGTAAATATGTGATCCAACATTAAAAATGGAAGCTGCTGGGTGCCAAGACATTAGTCTCAAGCTACTCAAGACAAATAGTAAACTTTACATTTTTATAGCTGCAAACTGCACCGAAATTCTGCGATTTTTCAAGCACTCTCTATTACGAAATGTTTTTTCCTGCTGAAAGTTATTTTATGTTTGCGCGCATACACACTAAGGCAGGACGATATCGGAAATAACAGTACATCCTTCTTTAAATTAAGATGAAACTACACAGCTCAATTATTTTACTTTTTTACTAGGCATGTGAAATTAAGACCGATTTGTTTCTCGATGTTAAATAAAGCACTGTTGAGTTCTGTTTTCTATAACAGCAGCTCTGTCAGTAGTGCAAGTTTATAATTAGAACTGTTAATGCGCTCGTTCTAATACGTTATCTTTTCTACAGTAACAGCTGATCCAGACAGATGTTAAGTTTTCCGACATCTTCAGGACAGAGGAGTTTACTCCTTGCGGTTTCTCAGTAATTTGATGAGCTGCGTTTATTAATTTTTTTCGTTTTATTAACCTCAAGTGAGAGAAAAACAGAGCGAGGATGGTGAGGGAACACCCGTTTACAGCTGACATAACATAAGTGAGAACAGGAACTAACTCGTTTCATAGACGGTCCACAATGTTAAAGGTAGCTATAAATGGATAAAAAATGAGTTCATGTTTCATACTCACGCTGTAGTATTTGCGGATGTGTTTCCGGATGTCCAGTAGCAGTTTGTTGCTGATTTGAACAGCATACCGTAGTGGGCTCGCGTTACAGGGGACGTGACAGCAGCGCTGCAGACTCAGTTCCATCACATTCCCCTGAGAGACAGACAGACAGACAGACAGACAGACGATTACCCCAGTTCAATTTTTAAATTATATCTATCATTACAATGCAGACTTGTTTTAAATTTTAATTAATTTAGTAAAGACTTAAATAAAGGAATGTAGAATTAGTTGTGTGGAAAGTGCAATAATTTTTTTAAATACTGGAGCCACCCTTTTTATGGTATTTAAAAAAAAGAAAGAAAAAAAAAAAAAAAGGCTGTGCATGACGCTTGTCTGATTCAGGGCTTTTAGCAGCCCTGTCAAGAGCGGCGAGGATTAAACAGTGGGTGGAAAACACAGCACCCCTACTTCCTGTCCCCTACCCAAGCTGTCTTCTACAGCCATTACATCTCAAACAGGCCAAAACTCACGGAGCGTTAATGCATTAGAACACTCAAATATTAGAAACTTTCTCTCTGGCAAAAACTTGACCAGTGCTTTACTTTATGACAGGAGGAAAGCGTTCAGCCGCCTGTTGGATCGGACCACCGGTAGTCTCTCTGAGCCATTAGCCCGTTTATGATATTTACTCCCATCATTGGATAGCACTTTGAGAGGAACAGTGCTTCTACGCAAATACTTTTTCGCCTGTCTCTGGCTGGCTGTGGCAGCGAGAGTCTGTTTGCATTCCTGCTCTCCTCCTCCCTCCTTTCTGATAAGAAAGAAAGAAAAAGCTTCTCACTGGAGCGCCCGGCTGAGAGTCAAGGCTTTTCCTCCTGCGCACTCCCCCCCCCCCCCCCTTTCTTATACCCCCC